>JZKD02S1696336.1:431694-464341 GCA_000966675.3 Picea glauca
CCCCCCCCCATCTGCCTTCCCTTGAAATGGGTCCCTTATTATACTTCCCTCACACTTTTCTTTATTATGAAAAACCACATTGAAGTCCCCTGCCAAGATTCTATTTATGAAATACTTTTAATCCTTCATATTTAAAAGAGACCTCCAAGAATATTATTTTTCCATATAAGATACAGGAATATATAGATTAAAGTTATTGATTATATTACCATTTTGGAAAAGTGAGAGACTTGTCAAAATCCAACGTTGAGATTGGAAAGAAAATTCCAAGTTTCATTCTCAATTGCTCTAGAGGGTACACAACACTCCCAAGGCTCCTCTTGAACTAATTGTTACTATTTCACTTGTACACCATTGTAGTTTTTCTATCTTCAAATATTAAATGTCCTCCATTTTAGCCTCCTAGAGAAAAATAAAGGCATGCTTTTCTACTCTTATAATATCTCTTAATTCTACTTCCAAATTTATTCTACCTAATCCTCTACAGTTCCAAGAGACAAATATCATTATTTAGATTGGGTTTTTGTTCCACCACCTATTTTAAGTGCATCGCTTCCTAGAGTTCTAGATGGTTTTCATCCTCCACCCATGGTTTTGTCTATCGTCATATGAGTTCCCAACATCTTGTCTCTATAGTTTGTTGTCTCTTCTCTCTTTACCTTTGTTGATTTCCTTCTTGATTTCTTGGGTAAATTTCCTCTAAATCCCCCTCCTCTTTTTCTTTTTCCTCAGACTCCATTTGATCTTTCCCCTTTGATTTAGGTTTTGGTGAAGTTATTTCCAACTCCATGGAATTATCAATATCTTCTCCTTTTTTGAGACTCGATGTTCCTCTTCTTCAAGGGGAATCTTTGGAATTTGGACTAAATATGGCTCCATTGCTGCAGTAGCTACTATCCCTGATACTAAATGTGTATTTATCAAGTTTTATACATTACTTGATCTCCCTGAGATTAAGCTTCAAATCGATTTTAGTTCAGTGGTTGGCTCCCATTTTTCTCACTACCTTGCTTTTTTGGTGGGATTGTACGCTAAGATGATAGGTTCCCTTTCGATAGGATATGACTTGAAGGAGCCTTTGACTGAGATGGTGTTGAAATTCCTAACCTTTATGCTTGATATCTAGTTTGAAAATTAGTGTTTAGCCCCATTTTATTATTAAAATTCTACCATTTCTCCTCTTTGTCTAGTGTTGATTGAAATACTTGAGTGTTCTTCTCAAAGTGTTTTGTGAAATGTTCATACTCATTATAGGATTTTCACTTAAATGGGAGTTTTTCATAATCTAAGAGCTGTTTTTGTTGCTAGTTATACAAATATAGAAGGATGAAATCTAGTATGCCTCTCTCTAGGTTGACCTCTATGTATATGCATGTGTAGGCATACATGTTATCTTTCAAATCATTTGCATTGATATATTGTGACAGGGATTTTTTGATGTTTTTGAAAGTATCATGACTCCAATACTGAAGAGGAATATGAGGGAGCCAAGCACACATAGGAAATATTGATGGTATGTCATGCTCCAGTTTGAAATTTAGATTCCATTTGTTCAAGTACATGTCCTAGGAGCCAAAAAAATATGGCCTATTTCAAAATATTAATTCCATGTTCTCCTTAGACTCAAACAAGRAGGCATAAAAKCCTCTTCCATAGAAAAMTGACTTATTTTACCTTTTATCAACACCTTCCAGTTCTTGTGCAACCAAATCATMATGGCCCATGGATAGGTCCATATACTAGTAAATTGACCAATGAGATCCCTTTCAACTAGATTTGGGACCTTGTCTCTTGAAGCAACTAGAGGAAACTTTAATTCATATATTTTTTCCATTCACTTCAMAAATATTGATGSCTATGATTTGGAGGATTTCCRAAAAGAGGATACCATTGATAAAAAAATCCAATGCTTCAAGATATGGAGGGGGCTGAGACTCCCCTMTAGATGCTAGATCCATGGTCAATTTAAGTATGAAAGGAGAGRGTGTGCACTAGGGTTTCARAGKATGCTTKCTWTCAATCTYAGTTMAAAATTAACCTTGCAACTAAAARCAARCTGGAAAAAAACAATATTAGTTGTTKGTAATATAATMATTAAAAGCTTGTATTCCCARTTTAAAACTTTMTACCATTTTAGTATTTGATATATACAAAAAWTGTTTGATTGTTTGGAATTATAAAGACAAGGTTTCTTAGGATTGAATTGTATAAGGTTGTAAATTGTGGTATAAATGTTGGTGATTTAGTTGATGGAGATTAATTGATCCTATGGAATAAAATTATGCTGATACAATTGTGAATGAATCAAGAGATATATAAATTGGACCATAACATATTTGTTGCAATAGATGAGGACACACCCATGGATAATAAATTCAATGATGTTTATGAGGTAACTCTTAGTGATAATGTGTGAAAACCCATGTATGAAGGCTCAAAGACAAGTATGGATGATAACTTTGATTATGTTCATGATGTACCTTATATTGATAATGCATGAAAAGCCCTATATGAAGGCTCAAAGACAAGTATTCTCTCTTCCATTTTGTTTTTGGTAAACTTGAAGGTATTGAATGGTGTGTCAAACACCTATATCACATCCTAAGGTATGCTATATAATTATTCATGTATGAATAATTTTTTATTTTCATTTTTATTTTTAGTGATAATTATATGAATGATACAATATTATCTAATAATAAACGAAATAATTTAATTTTCAATCTTTTAAATGGTTAGGTGATGTTTTCCTACCACCATCAAACACTTTACCTTGCACATATTGAGAATTGTGTGTTGTTAAGAAAGATATAGGAATGTAGCATCAAAAAATTGATGCATGCCATAATCGTAATATTATATATTATGGACATCATGCAAAAAGGATGACATTCCCCATATATGGTCAAAGTAAATATCAAAATGATCAAGTCACAAAAAAAAATGTGGCCCATAAGATTCTTTGCCATATCCCCATAATTCCACACTTCCAACAATCGTTTAAGTGAAAAAACATAGTACAATTTATGGATTATTGTGCATGTAAAAGAAGTGAAGATGGTGTTATGCAAATGATTGTGGATGGTTCTACATTTAAGGACATCAAGGAAAGCTGGTCCATTTTTAAGTAAGAACCTCATAATATTAGGTTTTCATTGGCAGTTGATGGTATCAATCCATTTGAAGAGCTCATATTTTTTTACTTAGTGTGGAATTTTTTTGTTATAAACAATAACCTTTCCTCGATCTTAATAAAAATGGAACATACAATGTTGGCATTGATTGATCCATGTGTTTTTTTACAATAATGTTCTCAACATACCATTTCATGTATCTTGTTTATTAAATAATTTATTATGTATACAAGGTAATAAATATCCATATTTTCAAATAATTAGGTACCAAGTTAAAGACATGGATGTATATATTGATCCTCTTATTGATTGATTCTAAAGTTATGCACCAATGTCACTATGTATGGAATTTACAAACCAAGGAAAAACAATTTCAATTCCGCATGATATTGACATGGACAATTCATGATGTCCCAAGGCTAGCACATTTTTATGGTATGTAAAATAATACACTTTAAAAAAATCTCTATCATTTCATGCATTTTTTTAACTTGAATAGTGTACTAGTATTGACATTACTCTATATCTTACATGTCTTCAAACAAAGGTTAAATTTGAATGTCCAATATGTGGTGCTAGAATGACATCTAGATGTTCAAGAATTTTAGGAAATGAGGTTTTGTTATAGAAAGATTTGCCTCACCATTGCTATCTTGCATAGAGGGCCTTTTCCCATTTCCCTATGCAGACTTGTTATCCCTTTTTGATGAATCCAGAGCCAAAAATATACATTTTTCCACATATACGCTCCTTGTCAACTATGCAAGATGCGTATACACTAGCTGCTCCACTACAACCCGTGTACATTGGGATTTGTGCCAGAAAATACAAAAATGAGGTCGGGTTTCCATGTCACGACATAAGATCTTTGATCCTTGACCTTCCACATACTAGAAACGTTCTGACTCAGCCCTTCAATTGCATTCTAAAGGCTATAAAAGCACAATTTTGAGCTATGGAAAAAGAGGAGAAAGCATTCAACTTTGAGAGAAAAGTTACTCTGGAGAAATTACTTCATATTGAGTCTGCATCCCTTTGTCCCTCAAGTTTGAACACAGTGTTCATCCCCCAAGCTCTTTCCCTATTGTTGAGAGAACCTCATTGACTGACGGCGTCCACCCGGGAACCTACCTCAGCAGGTCCCGCGCTTGACCTCCCGGTCTTAAGGATCGTTCAACTTCCTACCTCGAGACGAAATGGCTCTTTCGATTCCCACTGGAATATCCTTCGAATTCAACCCACAGGTCTTTTCCGACACATTACAACCTTTAGGTCGGTCACTATTCTCTTTACGACAGAAAGCCATAATTGGGTTTTGGGGTTTTCGAATCCCCAATGTCACCACCCTTTGGGGTCCCAATTTCCCAATTGCCGATACCCTGATCCGCTCCCTTGTTGCCTTAGCCTCTAGGCTATGCATTTAGTCCATGCGACCTCCTCTCATATGACCACATCCATACTCCCTATCGGGATTCGGGGTTTTGAGATTTGAAATGTAGTAAATCTCTTACCCATGGAATTCCTGATGTTTCGACTCATGATTTCGTGATATGACGTCACCAAAAAGCCCTTCCACCGTAACCACAATCAATGACGGTGATCAGTCACTAAGATCAACAGTTCCAGATCTCCCTTGGAGTGTCACGACTTCAAATGTAGAAGCGCTTTGGCCTTCGATTCCCCCGATCTCTCGAATGCTGATTTCCCGATCACTTCGATCTCGACCATGCATCCTCAAGGATGGACGGTCCTCACCGCTTCGGGGTTTTCCCCATTGAAATTCCCGATGTCTCGCTATAATAGGATGACATTAGCAGGGTCCCACATGGAACTCTACTTTTGTCGGAAAATTGGACTTCGCGATTTTGAAATGCAAGATTATCCTGTCGTCAAGACCTCCGAAACACCGATCCTCGACTCTCTTCGGGTTTTTGACACGCATCCCAAGTGGTTGAATGGTTCATATCAACCCTCGGGTTTCATCGATCTTCAAAGCAAAAAACACTTACCTGCACAATCTCCGGTGTCCGGATCCCCGATGTTGGATGATCGCGACACGTGTCCCTCCCGAGATCCACGGCTGTGGTTTTCTCACGGTTTCAGGGTTCAACAGGCCTCGAACCCTTGATCTTGAGACTTTTGATATGCCGATGGCCCCAACTACTGTCACCTGTCTAACAGATGGACGGTTCCAACCGTATCGGGGTTTTCACGATGGATTTCCCCGATCCTTTGCCCTCAGAACCTCTGATTTGTCGAATCCTGAAAATTCGATGGAGTCTTCCCTTTCGGGACTTTTCCCGAGATCTTAGACCTTCACCATGTGTCCCCTCAAGATGGGTGGTCCTGATTCAACCTTAGGATTTTGAGACTTTCGATGCCCCGATGACACAATTCCCTTGTCAACTTAGAACCCCGGTCGCCGAAATGCCGACGGGCTCTCGATGATTGCCACCTGTCTCCTCAAGATGGACGGTTCAGATTTATTCTGGGATTTTCACTATGAAAATTCCTGATCACTCATCCTTGTGACTCCCAATTTCACGAATGCCGAAATTCCGATGGCCACGCCTCCCGTCGGAACTTTCCTCCTCCCGTTCATGAAGCTTAATCCTTGTGCAACTCCTGGTCAATCTAGCGGCTGATGGGTATTCCTGTGAAGATCCTACTGTCCACAATCTCCTGAGCTTGAACTCCATATGCAGCCGTAACCTCCTCACTTCTCTGGCAGATCTGACGACTAGCGGGATTTCGCTAATTCTCTCCACGAATTTTTGACCGTCGATCTCTTTTCCTTGATGATTCCACAAAGGAAACCAAGGACTCTTCCCTGGACTTATCCACTTATGCTACAAAACTTCGATGTTCCTCAATATTTTCAAAGGCCTTACTCCTCCTGATCTTTCTCACAAATTTAGGTCTTTAAAGAAGACCCTTGCACGCACTTCTTGCGGCAAATCTCCACCCTCTTTCAAATGTTGGATACTTAGACTCTGCGCACACCTGCTGCAGCAGTCCCTTGATATTTTTCTCAGGTTCACAACCCTGAGACTCTCCTTGGCCTGCGCACTCCTTGCATGGTTCCTGTGCCTAGCTGCACTCTGGGGAAATGAGAACAACTGCTACCTCTCCTGAGCTTTCAGAGACAACCCTTTGAACTCCCTGTCGACGCACTCCCTGTGGACAATTCAATTGTACTCCTTGCAGGAATCTTGCTCAGACAGAGAAACAATTGAAACTCATTCCTTCTTCCTTCCAGACTTCAAACTTGAACCATGAAATCACATACACAACATATAAAAGCAAATGTACACCAGGAAACAAACATTCATGAGCATATCATTTAGCATCAATACACAGAGAATAAACACAAAAACCATGAATTTGAATCAATTTCTTTCTATTAATCCAAATATCAGTACATGGATGTTTCTACACAGCTCTCTACTTCTCTTCTATGCTCCCATGCTTCTAACTATGTTACAACACACAATGAGGGTGTCTATATCCGTTTTCCCTCTACTCCTTCTAAAACTGTCTAATCTAATATTCAATTCTACCTACTTACATAAATGCCTTCTACCTACTATGGACAAGAGCGGATCGCTCAAGGTCCTATACAATGCATAAGTACGCCTCTCCTTAACTATCACATTTAAGTTTGGCGCATCCACTCTTCAAAAGTTTTTAAACAATTTAACATATGCTCAAAATGTGTGGCGCTTGCCCCCACACTCGCTTGATGTGGGTGATGCTCCTGCATCATACTCCCTCGCTTGAAAATCTTCATGGGCTCCTGTCCATGAGCTCTTGCATGGTCTGTCCATGCTTCTAAATCTCAGCTTCATTCTCCTAGCTAGCATCTTCAACTGGATGGCCTTTCCACTTGACCAAATATTCGAAGTATTCTTTCCTTCTGGTCCTCTTACCCACTCATTTATCCAATATCCACTCCATTTGTGGCCTATCTGCAACTGGCATCTACTTTCGCCACTGAACCTTTGATTGTTATTCATTTGTTCCTTCTTCCTCAACTTTGTATGGGTATAAATATGAGATATTGAATATCAGAGAAATTTCGATCCCATCGGGTAATTCAATCTCATAAGCATTTTCTCCAATTTTCTTCAAGACCCTACATGGTCCAATCTTCTTCATCTTAAATTTATTATACGTTCCTCTCGGGAACCTTTCCTTTCTTAGATGTGCCAAAATCAAGTCACCAACTTCGAATTGAAGTTGTCTTCTGTGTTGATCTTCTCTCCACTTATACTCCTGACTTGAATTCTGCAACTGCTCCTTCACTCGGCTGTGAAGTTCCTTCATTGCTTATACAAAATCTTCTGCACTAGTGCTCCTAGTTGCATTCTGTTATGAATCCCTCAATTTAGAAATTCCCCTCTTCTATATGCCATAAACAATTTCAAATGGAATCTGTCCTGTACTTTTGTTCACTGAGTCATTATACACAAACTCGGCCTGTGGTAATATATTGTCCCACTGGCTGTGGTGTTCTGTTACCAGGCTTCTCAACAAATCTCCTAGACTTCTGTTCACTACTTCTGTCTTTCCATCCGTCTGAGGATGATAAGCCGAACTAAATAACAATTTAGTTCCCAGCTTCTTCCATAAAGTCCTCCAGAAGTGTCCTATGAATTTCGTATCTCTATCTGAAACTATACTCCTTGGTAAGCCATGAAGTCGAATGACCTCTTTGAAAAACAAGTTCGCGATGTGAGTCGCGTCACTAGTTTTCTGACATGGGATAAAGTGTGCCATATTGGAAAATCTATCCACCACCACAAAGATCGAATCAAATCCTCTTTGCATCCTTGGAAATCCCAATATGAAATCCATGCTAATTTCATCCCATGGCTTCTCAAGTATGTGTAATGGTTGATAAAAACTTGCATTCTTCTTCCTTCCCTTCGAATGCTGGAAAATTCTGCATTGGTCCACGAATCTCTTGACCTCTGCTCACATCCCTGGCCAAAAGTATGATTCGCTCAGCTTTGCAAATGTTTTATCATGACTGAAATGTCCAGCCAATCCTCCACTGTGTTTCTCCTTCAACAAGTTCTCCCTCATGGAGCAATTCAGAATACCTAGTTGATTGCCCTTAAACAACAATCCTTCCTGGATCATGTATTCGGCCCATTTGCTACTATCTCTGAGAACTGGATTCTCAGCTGCTTCATACGCTTCCTCAAAGTCTGGGTCATCTGCGTACATGTCCCTGAGATCATCAAAACCCAATGTTTTGACTTTGAACTCCTGCAATAGCAAACACTTCCTGCTCAAAGCATCAACAACTTTGTTAGCAGTACCAGAAATGTGTTTAATTACAAAAGTGAAATTTTGCATATATTCTACCCATTTGACGTGTCTCTGATTCAACTTTTCCTGTTGAGTCACAAACTGCAGTGCATGGTTTTCACTATATAAAACAAACTCTTTCGGGATCAAATAATGCCTCCATTTCTTTAACGCCTGTATGATAGCATAAAACTCCTTATCATAAGTGGAGTATTTCACTTCATTCAGATTTTCACTGAAGTACGTTATCGACCTGTCTTCTTGACTTAAGACTTCCCCTATTGCAAATCTGCGGGCATCGCATTTTACTTGAAATGTCTTTTGAAAATCTGGCAACACCAGAATTGGTTGTTCTGTAATTTTCCTTTTCAACATGTTAAAACTCTTCTAAGCCTCTTCTATCCATTGAAAAGATTTATGTCTTTTCTTCACTGTATCCATCATCGCTGCACTAATTCCACTGAAATTCCCGATGAACTTCCGGTAGAAACTAGCTAACCCGTGAAAACTCCTCACCTCAAATACATTCTTCAGTGATGGGCAATTTTTTATTACCTCCACCTTATCTGGATCCATCCTCAACTCATCTGCAGAAATAACAAATCCCAAATAAATGAGCTCTATCTTCATGAATGAGGATTTCTTCATATTTATGAGCAACTTCTCTTGCTGTAATTTCTGCATCACTGTGGCCAAATGCTTCAGATGTTCAGCCTCTGTTTTACTGAAAATCAGTATATCATCCAGATATACGATAACAAATTTTCCGATGAACTCCTTCAGGAATTCGTTCATCAACCTCATGAAGGTACTTGGCGCATTTGTTAAGCCAAATGGCATAACAAGCCATTCATACAGACCTTCGTTTGTTTTGAATGCTGTCTTCCACTCATGACCCTCTCTCATGTGAATCTGGTGATATCCTCTTTTCAAATCAATCTTTGAAAAATACTTTGCTCCACTCAAACAATCCATCAGATCATCCATCCTCAGAAATGGAAATTTGTACCTGATGGTTATCTTGTTAATGGCTCTTGAATTAGTGCACATCCTCCAGCCTCAGTCTTTCTTCAGACTGAGTACTGTTGGAACAACGCATGGACTCAAGCTCTCCCTAACCAAACCTTTGTCCAAAAACTCCTGGACTTGTCTCTTTACCTCTTCATTCTCTTGCGACGTCAATCTGTACGCGACTTTATTTGGCAAACTAGCTCCTGGTATGAGATCAATATGATGGCTCACACTTCTAATCGATGGAAATGAACGAGTTAATTCGTCCACTACTATATCAACGAACTCTTCCAACAGTTCCTGAACTTCTTCTGGCAAATCATCCACTCTTGTGCTAGTCATAACAATCTTTGGTTTTCTGACCACAATGAACTGTGGATCCCCCTTCTTCTTAACCTTTGTAAGAAGTTCCTTCCCACTCATGAGAAGTACTTTGTTTCTCACTTCTGGCTGCACCTCCTTATTCTTAATTGGAAGCAACATGTGTTTCCTCCCATTCTTCTCTAAGGTGTATGTGTTCATCCTCCCATCATGAATCACATTTCTGTCATATTTCCATGGTCTACCCAACAATAGATGACAAACATCCATAGGAATAACATCACAGAGTATCTTATCATTATATCCTCCTATCTTAAATTCAACTAAGCATTGCTTAGTGACATTTACCTGATGTCATTTTTGCAGCCATGAAACTTTGTATGGGCTCGGATGTTCAATCGTCTCCAGCTCCAACTTTTCTACCATCTCGGTTGAAAAGATATTATCTGTGCTACCACTGTCCACAATGACATTGCACACTCTGTCCTTGGTTTTGCAAGCAGTCCAAAAAAGCCTAGTCCTTTGGACTGAACTCTCCACCTCCCTTTCGGGTGTCAAAAGAACTTTCTGGATCATCAGTGATCTTCCACCTTCAGCATCCTCTGCCTCAACATTTCTCCCTTGTGCTTCAGTGATGTGAGTCTCTCCACCCTCTTTCTTTTTATCAGGACACTCATAAGACTTGTGCCCATTCTTTCCACATGTGAAGCATGCAATTACTCCACCTCTGCCTCTTCCTCTACCTCTAGTATGAGGAAAAGTATTATTATCAGCATACCCCCCTCTTTTCTCAGTATGCTATCCTCTCTGTTCAGCGTATTGCCCTCGTTGTGAGCTTCCACCTCTCTCAGTTTGAGTCTGAGGTTTCTTCCAGTTTTCCTTGGGCTTCTGGTTTTTGTCCTGGACAACAAATTTGCCTCTGGGTTGACTTCTGCCTCGACCTCTTTGACTTTGCTTTCTGCTCAGCTTCTCTTCTTCTTTCAGATCCATCTGATAAGCATCTTCCACCGTTCGGATGGTCAACATACTTATTTCATCTTGAATCTCATATCTCAGGCCATTCATATATCTAGCTACCTTTTCATAATTTCTTTCACGATGACCTGCTCTGATATTTAACGTGTAAAATTCCTCAGTATATTCCTTTACTGACATCAGCTTCTGTCTCAGGTTTTGCATTCTCCTAAACAGAGTAATCTGGTAATCCTTGGGGATGAATTTTGCCTTCATCTTTGCAATCATCCTGTCCCAACTCTTAATTTTCTTCTTTCCTTGGCAATGCCTGTCCGCTTGTAGTTCATCCCACCACAATGCTGCATGTCCTTTTAATCTCATGACGACATGCTTGACCTTCTTGTCTTCTTTGGCATCTTCATAGTAAAAATATGTGTCTAGAGCTCTAATCCAGTCTAGAAGCTCTTCTACATCTAGATTTCCCTCATAAACTGGAATGTCCATCTTTGCCTTTGCACCCATTCTTGCAACAAATTTAAGTAAGCACTCATTTGCTGCATCCTCTACTGTAATTTCCTCTTCTCCACGTCCAGCATCATCTTCATTTTAGGACTCACTGATATCTCCTACGTCATCTGCATGGTTTTTTCTTATCTCCACGTCCACAAGTCTGGTGCGTATGTTATGCAGATCTCTTTCTACCTCTGGGTTCTGCACCTGTCTACCCCTTCCTCTGGACGTCTCCCTTTCCTCCTCCCGTTCACGAAGCTTAATCCTCGTGCAACTCCTGGTCAATCCAGTGGATAACGAGTATTCCTGTGAAGATCCTATGGTCCACAATCTCCTGAGCTTGAACTTCGGACGCACCCGTAACCTCCTCGCTTCTCTAGCAGATCTGATGACTAGCGGGATTTCGCTAATTCTCTCCACAAATTTCTGACCGTCGATCTCTTTCCCTTGATGATTTCATGAAGGAAGCCAAGGAATCTTCCCTGGACTTATCCACTTATTCTATGAACCTTCGATGTTCCTCAATATTTTTTCTCACAAATTCAGGTCTTTAAAGAAGACCCTTGCATGCACTTCTTGTGGAAAATCTCCACCCGCTTTCAAATGTTAGATACTTCGACTCTGCGCACACTTGCTGCAGTAGTCCCTCGATATTTTTCTCAGGTTCACAACCCTGAGACTCTCCTTGGCCTGCACACTCCTTGCATGGTTCCTGTGCCTAGATGCACTCTGGGGAAATGAGAACAACTGTTACCTCTCCTGAGGTTTTAGAGACAACCCTCTGAACTCCCTGTCAATGCACTCCCTGCGAACAATTCAACTGCACTCCTTGCAGGAATCTTTCTCAGACAAAGAAACAATTGAAACTCATTCCTTCTTCCTTCCAGACTTCAAACTCAACCATGAAATCACATACACAGCATATAAAAGAAAATGTACACCAGGAAGCAAACATTCATGAGCATATCATTCAGCATCAATACACAGAGAATAAACACAAAAACCATGAATTTGAATCAATCTCTTTCTATTAATCCAAATATTAGTACATGGATGTTTCTACACAGCTCTTTGCTTCTCTTCTATGCTCCCATGCTTCTAACTATGTTACAACACACAATGAGGGTGTCTATATCCATTTTGCCTCTACTCCTTCTAAAGCTGTCTAATCTAATATTCAATTCTACCTACTTACATAAATGCCTTCTACCTACTATGGACGAGAGAGGATCACTCAAGGTCCTATACAATGCATAAGTACGCCTCTCCTTAACTATCACATTTAAGTTTGGCGCATCCACTCTTCAAAAGTTTTTAAACAATTTAACATATGCTCAAAATGTGTGGTGCTTACCCCCACGCTCGCTTGATGTGGGCGATTCTCCTGCATCATTGACTCTCTCTTATGATCTTGCCTTTGGTGGAGGATTGAAGTGGTGGATGCCTAGTTGGAAGGAACTTGGTTTCTTGGTTTCGAACCGTGTCGACACGGAAGTCTATAATGTTGTCACTTCTGCTGATCAATTAATAATAGAAATACTCCTTTCCTGTCCTATTGGTATGTTGCAAATGTATGATTATTATCCATGGGCATGTTTGTAATGTTTATTGATGGATTATGCTATCTAATGTGCTAACCCCTTTATATCATCACTATATACTTTCTATGCTCATTTGTTAAGAACTTATTGCAGGTATAAAGCTTTGGGTAGAAGTGCTCAACGGTGGAACATCATCAAATGTTGGATTGAGGTAGGCCTCTTTATTATCTTGCACATTAGTTCATATAGCATATGTTGGAATTGAGTTGATTTCTATAGTCATACTTGTCTTTTGTGGTTTACCCTTGGCCATAGAGATCTTTTCCCTCGTAACAGAAATGGCAACTCCACTGGGGAGAGATCTTCCTTCTAAGGGTTGAAGTACTTTTTCTTCCTACATTGCTCTTTTTCCTTTGTGTTTCTTGTTGTATCACTTCTTGATAGATTCTATTCACTCTAGGTCTGATTTTTCATCCTTCTTGCCTTTGCCTAGCCTTATTTTAAAGCATATACAATCCTTTTTCCCAGATAGTCACGTATACCCACTTTTTGTCTCATTGCAGGATGCGTATATACACCCTGTTCTCTTGAACAATCACGTATACCACTTCCCTTTGCTTGTTTGCCTGGTTTAGTGATTGTTGGGTGAGTTTTGAGGATTGTTGAGCCTTCTTAGGCCTTTGTAGGGCCTGTTGAGTTTCTCTAGGCTGATAGGAAACCTGTTGGGAGTTGAATTTTTGGGCGTAGTCTTTCTCTTATTTTTTCATCCTTATTGTCCTTGAACCCTGGGTTGTTTGCTTGGATGCTTGGTATTCTGCTTGAGTTATTTCATTTATACACAATAGAATTTATATATCAGGTTGCTTTACAGTCCATGCATTTTATCTTTAATATATTGAATATATATAAAAAAAGAAGGCATTTTGCATTGGTTAACATTTTTGTCTTTGAGCCTTTATCATTAGCTTAGTTCATTTAGCGAAAGATTGCATTGTACTTATGAATTGCAGAGTTGAAATTGAAAATTGCACTGCTTTTATTAGCATATCATTCATTGAAAAGTTAAAGATATACTTTGCATTATATTCATATTCATTTTCTTGCAGAGTCATAACATCATGAGTTTCACTTCCATACCCTTTTGAGTAATCATGGCCAATAAAATTTAAACTTTAAACTAAAATTGATTAGTCACGATTTTATTTTTTAGTGTGCACAAACTAGTCTAGGATTTAGTGCCTTGGAATAGGATTTTGTGAGTAAAATTATTCAAGGCAATAAAATCAACATATGTGTCTGAGACAGGGAGTTGAGAAGTCCATTGTATAATTGGTAATATTAGGAGGCTCCGCTCACATCAGAGTTAATCACGAGGTCGTCGGAAGTTAGTTGAAGGGATAACCCTTGGATACTCACCTAGCATTAGAGATATTTCTGTGGATTTATTCGTATTTGGGGATCTTGTTATTACCCATACCTCTGTGAGAGGCGATGCTTTCAAGGTTTTGGGATTTGCTACCCTGCCCATATGGTGATACAGACTTATGAATGCTCTTCTATGCATTGGTTATACAATGGTTTATTAGTTTCTTGACTTAGGTATCTCATAGGTTACTTGCAGGGGTTATTTTGCTTGTACCCTGGGTCAGATAGGGGTCGGACAACACATAACTTTTATGGAGGATTACCTCTCCGGGGGGATCTGACCGACTGGTTGTTAAGCCCATGAGGGCCCCTATAACTGATTCTGTTACCTCCAAAGTTTAGCAAGGAGTCTCAGGTCCCTCTTGGATGAGACATACCTTCTTTAGCGAGGGAGGCCACTCAGCCACTTTAGCCCATTTGCATGCATATTGGCCGTTTGACTTTTTGGTATGCTCTTTGAATACTAGTTGGCCTTAGGATATATTTTTATTTTTTAGAGTCATAAGTCGTCATGGAGTCGGACCAGCTTCCTCGCCAGTCGTGTTGATTGTTACAGTTACCACCAATTTTTGAGTTCTTGCCTTCTAAAAGGCGTAGAGTTATCAGGCGTGGTACACACACATCCACCTTTCAGACTTGTGGCTCTAGAAGGATGAGTACTGAGTCCAGTCTTCAGAACAATGGGAGTTCTTCGACTCCCATACCCACTATAATTAATGGTACCCCTTCGACTCCTGCAACCACTACATTTGCAGGGTTGGAGGCTTATACTTGTACTATGGTTCGACCTGTAGTTAATGCTTCATCTCTTGCCTCAAAACCTTTTGGCGGTTTTGGCCACTCATCGAGTTACAATGTTCAGTCCATCCCTATGGCTTCTAGTCCATTTTCTTATGGTATTCCTAACTTCACGTCGTAGTTTTCGACTGCCATCCCAGCTGCTGGCCCTAACGCTAGATTTGGACTTGGGGGCACTACACTGCCTTACACTCCTTTCCCGTTTGGTGGTTATCATATTCCCCAAATGAATCCTAATGTAGGAAGTGCCCCTTTTCATAACCCTGTATCTAATCCTTTTATGGCTAGATGGAACAACCCAGCTGGTGGACAAGTTCCGCCCTACATCCCTACCCCCTCGGTGTCGATTCCGACCAATACTTTTGGTATGATGAATCCACTTCAATCCTACGAATTCCCATCTGGAGGAGGTCAATCTTACACTTTGGGCAACCCCCAACCCAGATCCAATCCAGTTGGGAGAAATTTTCAGAACCCCCAGTTCGGATCTAATCCAGATGGGGGTAATTTTCTTAATCCTTATCAGAACATTCCTATTGGAATGATTCCCAACCCATCCTATACGAATCAGCCCAGAGGAGGTCCTTATAATTCCAGATAGGGATCTGGTACTTACCCGAACCCTAGATAGAATGCATTTCCCAACACACAATCTTTCGCGGGAGGATGGGGCGAGATGCCACAATCCCATATCCTTTTTCTGGCCATGCTCAATCTTCCAGACTTGTCTAAGTTAATGAACGACCCAATAATTCATGATCCCTCATGGCCCCTCGTCCCCACCAAACTTCCTTCAAACATTCCAAAGTTTGAGGGTAAGAATGGAGAGGACCTTGGTGAACACGTTACTATCTTTCACCTTTAGTGCTCATCGAATTTGTTGAACCATGATTCCATTAGATTACTACTATTTCAATGCACTCTCATTGGAGTTTCTTCACAATGGTATATTGAGCTACCCAGGGGATCATATCAATCATTTAATCAGTTGGTAGTGGAATTTCTCAACCAATTTCAGTTGCCCATTCGTTATGATGCTGGCCTAGAAATTTTGTCGACTTTACACCAGGACACCGCCACTCATATCTTGGATCATATATAGGAGTGGCGTAGACGAAGGTGGTTGATTAATACCCCCATACCCCCGACATTTCTTCTAGAATGGTTTCTAAAGTCTTTTCACCCTCCTATCTCGAAGGACATTGCTACTTCTGGGGTCTCCAACGAGGAAGAAGATATCTTTAGAGCCCAACAATTAGATTTAATATATTCTCAGTCTGGGATGTTATATCACCTCCTTCCATAAGCACCACGGTCAAATTACAATCCTAGGAAAAAACTTGGACCTCATGCTAATGTCATTTTAGGGTCCACCAATGTAAAGCCCGTAGACTCGGTAACGAAGTCTGTCGGAGGGTCAACTTCGTCAAGATCCTCCAAACCCACCCAGTCGACGGATGTACATTCTGTGCAATCGTCAAAAAACCCAAATGGTGACCAACAACTAGATGGGAATAAAAGGAAAGGTCGAAACAACCATAAGGGTGGGAAAAATAGTAAGAAACCCAAGGACAAAGATAATAATGGGAAGCAAAATGATAATGCTGGAGAGGGAAAGAAAGAGAAACGTAAGGTGAATTTTCCTTGTAAACTTTGTACTGATGACCACCTTACACATTTATGCCCCAAACTCATGGAGGTTGTGAGACTTTTAAACCTACCGCCCACTGTGCTGACGAATCCATTCCCACACAATCAACACATAGCCTCGAGCTCTTCGAACGTCGTAAATGTGCCCTGTGGAGGTAAAAAACCACCGTTTCAAGATGGCAATCGTGTTTGTATCAATATAGTTGACGCAAAAATTGATGTAGACACTTGTTCTCGTGATTATAGCTCTTCAAAATCTAGTATCAGCTTAGAAACTCCTCCTTCCCCTCTAGAGACGAACCTACAGATTGAGAAACTAGAGCCACTGCCCCATATTCCGAAAGGAGTACTCAAGCGCTCTACTCACAACCCTAATGCCAAAGCTACCCATAACTACTCTATCATTGAGGATCTGGGCCAAACACCTTGTGTGATGTTGTCTTTGGAGGTACTCCAGATGTGTCCATCATAGAGGAATGCCTTGCTCTCTACCTTAGGAGCTCTAGAGCCTAGTAGCTCGAAACTCATCAAGTTTGATGTCATGGATGTGAAGCCTCGCTTACCCTACCATGTGGCTTTCCAAATCCATGTGGAGTATTCCAAGTATACTATCAAACAAGAAGTCATTGATGAAGGTGCTGCCACCTGCGTGATGTCCCTGGTATGTTGGAAAGCTCTCGGATCTCTGACCCTTTCCAAGTCATAGAATAGGTTGACTGCATTTGACGGTCATTCCTTTCATCCTCATGGTATTCTCCCCGCCTTTCTGGTCCAGTTAGGTGGGAATATGGTAGAGGTGGAAGTAGAGGTAGTTGATGCGCCTCTCGATTATAATCTGTTACTAGGTCGCAATTGGACCTATGCTATGGTCATTGTTGTATCGTATTTTTTCCGTATACTTTGTTTTCCTCATTAAGGGGAGATCGTGAATATCGACCAATTATCCTTTGCATACTCTAGTCCAAATGCATTTGTTGGACCATCGATCCCTGTGATCGACAATTCTCAGCCAACAATTGAGAATATCGACGTCAAAATGTATTATTCCCTCATGGGTACCTTTGACTTCTCAGCATCGATTCATCACGTTTATGCCATGTCCAGTAGGCCTGCTTCAACTGGGAGGTCCATACCTTTCTATACTTCCTATTTTAGTGATCCATGGACCCTACCTTCTTCGACTTCATCGGGTGAAGGATAGTTTCACGTTGGCATAGATATGCCACTATGAGCAGTGGAAATTTCATATCAAGCTATTCTAGACTCTTCTACCGATCCTGATCATGTTACCTCATTGACAGATGAGGAGGATCCTGTTCTTAGGCATGTATGGGCCACCTCATCATCATGCTCGCATGATTTCCTATATGATACTTTGCCTTCGGATGAAGCCATCCTCGAAGCCATGAATGGTTCCGAGAGACCTTGGGATGATATGCATCATCGATCTTATTTTCTCCCAAGTATTGAAAGAATCGAGCAAGATGATTTTCGGTCTACCTTGAGTGAGATAGTCGATCACACCGTAGTTCCACTTGATACGCATGAAATTTAGGATGAGGGAAATATGGCAAGTATTTCTCCTACCATCTCGATCTATATCTCTCGTACCCTTGGCAAGATTGAGAATGTAAATATAGGTGCAGATTGTTCGCCAGAAGAAATTTTGATCTACACCAAACTCTTCAAATAATTTCGAGAGGTATTCGCTTGGTCATACGAAGAGATGCTAGGGATCAACCCCAATCTTGTCGAACATGATATTAGGACTTATCTAGATGCTAAACATGTTTGAAAACATCTTAGAGCTATAAATCCTAGGAAGGCCCCTACTATTCATCTTAGAATCTACTTAATGATGGATTCATCTACCCAGTTCCCTTGAACAAATGGGTATCCAACCTCGTTCCCGTGAATAAAAAGCAAGGAACCATCCGTGTGTGTATGTACTTTCACGACCTGAACAAGGCTTGTCCTAAAGATAAATTCCCCATGCCTTTCATTGATCAAATTCTTGATGAGTGTGTGGGAAGCCGATTTTTTTCTTTTATGGACGGATTTTCAGGATATAACCAAATCCATATCAAACCTGAAGACCAACACAAGACAACATTTATATGTCCTTTGGGTACTTTTTCATACTGGAAAATGCCTTGCGGCCTTAAAAACACCGGAGCAACCTTCCAACGTGCCATGAATTTCTCTTTTCATGATCTCAAGCACATAGTCGAAGCCTACCTTGATGATCTTGTTGCTCACTCTCACAAGAGAGTGGATCATGTTATACACCTCCATCTAGTTTTTGAAAGATGTCGTTACTATAGAATCTGGTTAAACACTCATAAATTCATCTCATGCATTAGGTCTGGTCGGCTCTTAGGATTTTTAGTTTCCGATACCGGGATCATGGTAGATCCTCTTAAGGTTGAGGAAATACTTCAGTTGCCTCCCCCATGCACAATTAGACAACTTCAAGGTTTACAGGGGAAAGCTAACTTTCTACATCGTTTCATAGTGAACTATGCCAATATCACTAAGGGTTTCATGTGCCTCTTGAAGAAAGACACTCCTTTTATCTGGGATGAGCGAGCCCAGTAGTATTTTGACACTTTGAGGAAAGCCTTGGTATCGCCCCTCTACTGAAATCCCCTGATTACAGTAGAGATTACTTGTTGTATATTGTCGCATCTGCTGAGAAGATTGGTATGGTTCTAGTTTAGGAGGATGATGAGCTCCATGAGAAATTCATCTACTATCTTAGTCGAAATCTATTCGGCCTTGAGCTTAATTACTCTCAAGTTGAAAAGATAGCTTTGGTTGCCATTCATGCAGTCCAACGTTTATGTCACTATATATTGCTTTGCAAAACTACTGTGGTTGTTGATGTCAATCCATTTCAATATGTCCTCACTAGGCGTATCATAGGCGAGAAATATAATAAATGGATTGTCATCCTACAAGATTTTGATCTCAACTTTGCTTCGACTAAGTCTAAGAAATCACTAGTTTTTGCAGAGTTAATATCTGATTTTCCACGATTAGAAGAGGATGTTATCCATATCGATTCATTTGCAGATGAACACATTTTCCTTGTCTCGTTGTCCAACCCCTGGTATGGAGAGATTGTTTTTATATCTTCAAACCTTGAAGTTCACTCAGCATCTCTTGCGAGATGATCGATGACGTGTTAAATATCAAGCCAAAATGTATACCATCGTCGGTGACACTTTATATCGCCGATGAATAGATAATATATTGCTTCATTTCTTAACTCATGAGGAATCTGAGTCAGACCTAAACGATTTCCACAAAGGGGCTTGTGGTGGTCACCTATCTGGGCTTGCGACAACCCAAAAAATCCTGTGAGCCGGTTATTTCTGGCCCACTATATTTAAAGATTGTATAGAAGAGGTTAAGAAGTGTCACCCCTGCCATGTGTTCACTCAGAAAATGCACTCACATCCAACCCTTTTTAACCCAGTCATTATCATCGGTCCCTTAACCAAGTGGGGGGTAGATTTCGTCGATTGCAACCCAACTTCAATTGGGGGCCACCGACATATTATCGTGGTCGTCGACTACTTCACTAAGTGGGCTAAGGCCATGCCTACTGTAAAATCCAATGGGAAGACTGCAACCTTCTTCATGTTCAACCAAATTATCGCCTGGTTCGGTATCCTGAGTGAGATTGTCACTGATCATGGTAGTCACTTTCAGAATGAAATGATGGTAGAACTAGCATCTAAGTTGGGGTTTTGACACGGTCATTCATCCCCTTATTACCGCCAGGAAAATAGACAAGTAGAGGCCATCAACAAGTCTCTCAAGACCATTTTGAAAAAAACTGTCAGTCAAAGTAACTCCAATTGGCAAATCATGCTATATCCCGTGCTTTGGGCATACCGAACCTCGGTTAAGACTGCCACCAATTTTTCCCCTTTTCAGTTAGTGCACGGTGTGGATTTGATCCTTCCCATTGAATGTGAAATCCCTTCTCTCAAGTTGGAAGTCAAGATTCTACTTGACACTTCATATTTAGAGTGACGCCTTGTGCAACTAGAGATTCTTGATGAGAAGCATCAAGATGCCTTTACAACTATCGAGGCAAAAAAGAAACTTGTTAAGGTTTAGTACAAAAAGTCTGTCTGTCCCCGGTTGTATGTTGAGGGTGAATTGGTCCTATTGTATGATCAAGACAAAGAACCACTAGGAGTAGACAAGTTTAAACCCATGTGGCACGGTCCTTACCTCGTGCGACGGGTCCAAGAAAAAGGAGCCTATGAGTTGGAAGATTATGAAGGGAATAAGTTGGCCAAGCCCATAAATGGGCTCTACTTGAAAATGTACTACGCTTGAGCCCTAGGCTTGGGCATGACTCTTTGTATACTAATGTAAATTTAGTGTATATACATCTCCTTTTTCCTTTTCTTTTATCTTTAGCTTGCTTATCTCGTTTTCCCTTTGTTGGAAAATGTCAACAGAGTCTTTGGTCTATCTAGGATTTTCATATGGAGCCAGTCGTCATACATGGAACTTGGCTTTTGCTGCTTTGGTGGTTTACTCACCCGAGGGTTTGCTGGTATTTTCAGGTGGCACATGCCTAGGGCCATCCACGAATAACGTGGATGAATATAATGTCGTCATAGAAATTTTGTGCGATCCTATCTTGCATGGTATTCGATATTTAGAAGTTCGTTTGGATTCCCAGTTAGTAGTATGTCAGTTGAATGGCCGTTACCACGTGCATGATCCTACTTTACTCCATCGATTCCTACGGGTATGTCTTTTAGAGTGACAATTTGATTTTATTACATATTATCACATTCCTAGGAGTTCTAATCATGTATCCGATGCCTACGCTAAATATGTCTTATATTGGCATTTTTCACATTAATAAAGCAAAGAAAACCATTAACTCAATGTACACATTGTAAGATATAAGTAAAGCCAAAGATCCCTTTTTATATATTTCAAAAATATGGTGTTTATATTACAAAAATTGGGGCTAAAACCCTCAAAATACATATACAACCGATATACATATCCCAAGACATCTACGCCTGTGGCGCCGGATGTGAATCATGATAGAAAAACACAACGTTTGAGAGATGTCAGAAGAGTCATACCCATGCTCTAGGTACAACAACCACCTGTCGCTGCATGGTTTCAGGTAGATCCTCTAACTGAACCATAGGAATCCTTTGTGTCAAATGAGACATGTTACTTCGCACATTTTGTAGGACCCTCTCCGCTTCTCCTCCCACCACCTCATCTTCTCGGTTCCTCCATCTATGTCGAAGGAATCCCTTTGGCCGTCATGGACCCACGTTTGTGATTACACAAATATCTAGTTAATATTTAAAACACCATACAAAAGTATTTTTGTTCCCTTTAATACAAAAATACAAAAAATGAAATATGTAATTTTTTTTTACCTATGGCACCATAGGTGGCCCCTAGTGGAAGCGACATATCTGGGTCTCCTCTGAAATCGATCCCCGCATAGGGATAGTCATCTAGAGAAATGATTTGTATCTACCACCAGAAGAAAAAATCTTCGTTGTAGGGTGTTGACACCCTACCTCCCCCTTATCGTCTCATGAATTTGATCCATCACGCCATGGCTAGATCATGTGGTCCCCTAGGAAGGATCTCCACTCTAGGTCCTAGACCTGGAACCCACTTGAAAAAGAAGCTGCAAAGAATAAAGGAAAACCTGAAGTTTCGTTTTCCCCCTTGTTTGCACTCTGTCAACTGACCTTTCATATTGGTCAGCCGTGAGGTACACTAATCATAAACAGTGGGTCTCGCACACTCCACTCCATAAAACATAAGAGGTCTCGATGCTTGATGCAATGAGGCTGAACCTATGATCCTGGTAAGCACGAGAACAATGATCTTCAAACTGAGGTTACTGATTTCCCGGATGGGGACTTGAATTCCCAAAATGGGAGTCCCTGCTACATAGTGGGATTTGATATACTCCTCAATATTCATCCCACTCCCTGCTCTGTGTGACTTGAGGTTCACAACTTCTCCTCGGCATGATAGACCAGTCAAGAAGTAGATTTCCTCTACTTCAATCCTTAACGGTTGCCCATCAAGGATAAACCTCTCGCTATCAGGATCCCAATAACCCACCAACATTTCCAACAACCTCACTTGGGCCCTCATTCCTTTGAGAGCCCAAAACTTGTACAAACCACATCTTTTTAAATCTTCTTGAGCCACTGGATGTTGATCCACAACTGCATCTACCTCCTCATGCTCTCTCTCTTTCCATTCCAAGACCATCCTGCAAAAAACAAATCAATTTTTGAGTTAAGAACCCCCTTTTTTTTTCCAATTGCGTACATATACGTGGCTTACCTACCCACAGTCATGTGTAGGGATCAATACATGCTCCCTATGGTTAATATAGGGGCGTATACCTAGTCATACACACGACCTACACAAGGAAACCCGCGTATATCGAAAATCCTAATTTATGCCCTCAAAAACTAAAAAATGGAAACCTAATTCAAAAATGTAATCCACTGAATTTGAAGAGGATGAGATGAAGAGTTACCTGATCCAGACGGTTCATGATTTCATTGTCCAATGCTCCCACAATCGCTGTTTGAATCCTGGAGGTATTTTTGGTCCAAATTGGACTATTTGGGTAAAAATCAAAATGATACAGTGATTTTTGATTTTATTACTATTTATAAATTATTTTTACCCACTTTATATAGTTTCATGATATTTTTGAACCTAATGGACTAATTCAAGAATGGTTTTAAGTTGTTTTTGTAGTTTTGACTTAGTTTTCTTGCGGACTTCAACATCATGGTTGGTCGTTCATCTCCTCAGGTAGGTATTTTCATAACCTAGCATATAGGATAGGTATTTATTCCATCATGCATTTCGCATTATCCTCTGACTACCACTTTTTACGCCTTAGGTACGAACCCATTTATTGCGATGCATGACCCTCCATCTACTATAAGTAGCGTCGTTAATAAATGGTAGCGACTTACCAAACATGGGTACCCTAGTAAGATCCTTTTTGTCATTTGGTGCCCATGCTAAGTTTTTCCTTGGGGCCAGGAGTCCATTATAATTCTATACATGACTTTATGATGAACCTCATTTCTCATTCATAAACATGTGGCCTTATTACCCGCAGACTCCCAAAAATGAGTCTTAATTAAGCTGTTTTCCGACTCGTCTAAAAAACCAAAAATATTGTCGAGTGATTTGTCCCTTTCACACTTATTAGAATTGGATTTGAAAGGTCACGAGTCTTAGTTAAGCTCTTTTCCGAATTGTTATCAAAAATAAAAAATATTTCCAAGTGATTTGTCCCTTTCACACTCATTAAAATTGGATTTGAAAGGTCATGAGTCTTAGTTAAGCTCTTTTCCAACTCGTTATAAAAAATAGAAAATATTGCCGAGTGAACTTGTCTTTTTCACACTCGTAAATTGGATTTGAAAAGATGTCTATTTGGCACAAGTTTACCCCTTTTTCACACCAAGTAGACTAAAAGACATAAAACAGGACATTTTTTTGCGTTAAGTTGTGATTGCATCTCATGCCCTTGCTTGCAGTATTGAGCCTTTATTCGGTTCTCGCTTTGCGTTATAAACCATTGCCTAAGCCGTTTTTGCATCCTCAACCAAGTAGAGCCTTGTTTATATCCTTCACAATTTGACACCCTATACCCTGGAGGGAACATCGCCCCGAGTGTCAATCTCTCGCATGCATTCCCTTGCATTGAACATAGGTACGTTCCACTGTTGGAACTAGTTTTGCTTACTTGTGACACCCGTTCCCTCCTTTGTATCATAGCATTCATTTGTTATGAAAAAACAAAAAAAAAAACGGGCAGGAAGGGAGTACTATATTGTAAATGGAATCAGTCATGTTGCCTTTGAATAGAGCACAAATTTATTGAGTCCTTGTGTCATCATAATTTTGGGTTTAGCATGGCCTTAGGAAGCTGATCTAGTTATAGAGTTTTCTCTACTGACTGGTTACTCTTCCAGTCCACATAGAGAACATTATTGATGCCTCCTACATCGGAGTCCACCATATGTCTCATGCTCTTGTTCAAAGGAAGTCTATCAACCTGTTTCGGCCAATCCTCAGAAATATTGACTTTGCATGTCGGCCATATCCTCCGTTTGTCATAGAATCACATGATACTATGGTCTTATCATGCACCTTGGCCCTACTTTCATCATTGGTAGGTCACCTTGAACCAACCAATCTGTTAGGTGAAAATATTGTCGTTTAATTATGTTGTAGTACTTTCCCAACTATTTAATTTGTCAATCTCAGGTTCGTAGGCTTACAAAGCACACACACTATATATGCAGGACTGAAGTAGAAGTAATCTAATCTAAATTTCTGAAATTAAATTAATCTAGGAAATCATTGAAATAATAACTAGGAAAGCAGGAAATTAATTTAGGAAAGCAATACAACATGTGAAGACTTGAATGACAAAATACATATGTGAGCTCACACATAAATCAATCTCAAATTATATTACAAGAATCAAATGACAAATCATGAAAGAATAACAATGAAAGAATCAAATCAAAGCTAAGAATCCCCTTCTCCTAATTACAAGACTAAATTATGAATTACATGCCTCATTATGAATAACATCCCCTTGTGAATTACATGACTCCTTCATGAAGAGAGACCACTATCTTATATACATGCAAGTCTTGAAGAGTGTCATAATTACAGATCCACTATTCTCTCAGCTTATTCCTTCAAATCCTCCACTCATATCTTGGATAAGATATCCTATCAAAATCTTCATGATCTTCTCCTTTGAATATGCTTGAATCATTGTCCCAAATATTCTTCAAATCTTGAATATGAGATTCGAATTTGAGGCTAAGTGGTAATATTTGACTTTGTTGAAATCTTCACATATTCCTGCACTCATCATCAAATTCATACAACCTTGATATATAATGAAAATATGTTAATTTCTAATATTTAATCACAAATTCACTTATTGTACGAAAATGAATACAATGGAAAATAATAAGGAGAAACCCAAGTATCATTATGGAAATGGTATGATGGAAGGTTAATAGGATGATGAAATGTAAGGAATAGTGAAGGAAAAAGAGGATATAAATGTGACATTTATGAGGCCCAACATGCCCCCCAACTCAACTTGTTGCAAGTCCTCATGAAACCATGCATGGAACTTCTTAAGAACTTTTGGCATTCACACTATGGATTTGATTGATGATGTCCTTTTAACAAGGAATATTTCTAGGATGTAAAATACAGGAGTAGAAACATGTAAAATATGTGTAACAACATGTGAAATTTTCTTATGGTTGGTTCTTATGTGACAACCATGAATAAAAATATGTTGGTTCCTATGTTAACAACATTCATTTCACTTATTTATTTTCTTGCTACAATAATTTAGCCATATAATCACTGGAAATAATAAGCTATCAATGTGCATAAGAAAACATCACTGTGTATAAGAAAGCCTTTTCTTTATCTTTATGAATCATGCCAATATGTGTATCAATCGAAATGCAACAAAGTGTTGTTGGAAAAGGAATGTTAGTGAATCATAAATGGAATGATGAGATGGTAAAATGGAATAATGGTAATGAATATGTAGTGAATATAGGTTCCCTTCCCCCCCAACTGAAGTGGTTGCATACCCTTATGAAACTTGGCATAGGTTATGAAAGTGAAAAAGGAAATAGAGCATGGTGAGGGAATTTTCCAAATTTATTCATTACTATCAAATAAGGAATTACATTATTAAAGATTAGAAAAGAACATAACTCCACTTACCCAATAATTATGATGAACAATGCAACAGGAATCTGGCTGGTGCTGGAGCATGGAAGATGTCACTGCTTTAGGATCATGAAAATGGAACTGCTAATGTTGTTGTTGTAACTGGATCATGGGAAGTGAAGGAATCTAAACTACTACTACTGAATCATGAGAAATGTGGAAGGCAAAGAATATGGAACTATGGTACTCTCATAGATTTGAAATCAAACTGTTGCAACTGCTGAGGGGATCATGAAAAAAATGTATATTCTTCACCCGCTACAAACTGATGGTACAATTCTAATCACGCGAATGAATGTTTCGGTGTCGAGAATGAAGAGAAATCATTGGATTACCGGCCATTGATGAATGTCGTTAACTAATGCGAGACAAACTCACGAGTGATGTTAATGAGTGTCAAGGTACTCTAGTAAATCTTGCGAAGTGCAAATAGATGTGATGATGTCGAGCCACTTGAAAGATCTAACGATCAAGGGACATTGATGTGTTCCCATGATTTCTAGTGAGAGAACTTTCCATTAAGGCATGCAAGCCTCTAGGTATTGAAAAGGAACTCTAGTCTATATCCTATATAAGGTGTTGAGGTCGATGGGGAAAGACTGTTGAAAGATGGGCCTTAAGGAATCCCACATTAGTCAGCGCGATTTTATAAAATGATTGGTAGGACTAAAAGATAGATCCCAGTAGCAACATGATTTATGATAAGGAAATGAAGGCAATGTAATCATGGAAAGGGAGTTTGTTTTATTCAGAAGGAAAAGTGGAAAGGAAAAAATGAACTGAAAAGGAAATGATGTATGCAACTTAGAAAGATAGGCATGTGTGAATTCATTAAAGTTAAGGCAATGGAAGATGGCTTCAACACAGGAATGACCAATGTACATTTCAAGGAAAAATGGGGGTAAATATTCATGACGCAAATGGGTTTATTGAAGGTGTAGTGTAACAACATATTACAAATACATGAGTAACAAAATGTAAAATACATGAGTAACAACATGTAAAATACATGTGTAACAACATGTAATACATGTGTAACAACTTGTAACACATGTGTAACAACGTGTAAAATACATGTGTGACAACATCGTCATGAAATGTATAATGAAGATCAACTCCTTCAAACTGTTTATCAAACATGTTTTTTTGAAAAATGTTGTGATTCTTGAAGATCCCTACGGCATGGAAAATGAGCATCATGTTCTTGCAATCAGTCTTTAGTACTAATCCTACAATCAAAACTTTGTGAGAGAATCACAAAACATAAAATGCAAGAGATAAGTACAAATGTGAGCTAATTGAGATAGAAAATAAATGCAATTATACCTGTTGTCCACACTTATTCGTTTCTTCATTGATTTATGCCAAAGTGACTTAAGAAAACCAAATGAATGTTAAACACAAAAACATGTATTTATTATTTTTTTTCAGGAATGTTTTTAAAATGTCCATTTGCAATTTTATATTTGAATTGTTTTTGTTTATATATATACACATATATATTTTTATTGTTTCCAATTTTTAAATTTGTTTGTTTGTTTTTATTATGTTTGGTTTAAAACAAAACAAAAGCACTATATATTTTTTTGTATTTTATTTATTTATTTGTTTTAAGAAATAAAAATAAACAAATAAATAATTGTGTATTATCATTAACAGAACAAACAAACAAACAAATATATTTTTTTCTTTTTTTTACAAGAAAATGTTTTATCACTTCAATGGTGATTCGAGTGTTGTGGTGAGATCAATGCTAATGTAGATATTCATCCAAAAGGAAGTAGAAATCATGCACAGACAACCATGACCCAAATGATTCTCCAACCAAAAATAAAAATAAAATGCAGAAAACCCGAATCAAGTTATAAAACCTAACACCATAAATTATTCAGATTATGGAAATCAAACCTGATCACAACAAATAGTTTTCAGGAATTCAAACCAAACCACAAAAAAAAAAACTCAGATTGGACTTGCGTGAAGGAAACATAAAAGAATGTTTTAGTGCGTTAAAGTTTTGCCAATTTAACTTTTCCAACTTGTTCTCTTCTTCATTAAATAGTTTAGCCCTTGCAGTGCAAGTTTGCACATCTGCTCGCAGAGAGATATGAGGCTGCTTGTTATTTCCATTCTCTGCAGGATCCATATCAATATGAACAATGCTGGCATGGTTTGAAAATGACTCCAATTTACCAGTCACTCTAGCATCAAAGTGAACACCAAAAGAAAGAAACATATCAGCTTTATCCACTGCATAATTGGCATAAATAGTCTCTTGCATGCCCAACATCCATGATCAAGTAATTATGCTTTGTTATAGACCTATTCACCGCCACAATTGGAGTTTCTTGAAAGGCATCTGTGCCTATCATTCTCTGGGGCATCTGACTAGTAATAGCAACCAAAGGAATGTTGTCAAGCAATGCATATGAAAACCACTTACCAAGTTGGTGGCACCAGGACCAAAAGTTGCAATGCAAACAACAAACTTTCCTGTAGATCTAGTATACCCCTCTGCTGCAAATACTTCTCCTTGTTCATGGCGACTAAGAAAATTTTTTATGGTCTTGAATCGAGTAAGTTCCTGGTGAATTTCCATAGATGCACATCCAGAATGGAAGCTACCCTCCTTCATCATCATCGATCTTACCAATCAGATGGAACCTTGCCATCAATATGTGTAGATCATGTTTCCATGCAAGCCAGCCTTGGCATACGACCTAGTCTTCATCAATCGTGACAGTTGAAATGTTGGCCATCGTTGATTTAGCAGTGAAATCATGGGTGTATGGGCATATAATTCCGGATGCATCTCTTCGTTTCTCTGATTCCAGATGTTGAAGGTGAGTTCCTTCTCTCCAAAATCCCACGATAAGTCACCTGATGAAAATATTTTGTTGATTATTACATAGAACTTCATGTCAACGTAGTCCTTTTCGAACGTGTCGTAATCAGATCAGGATGCAGAAGGTCCCACGCATTCTCTGAACTCCTGCCATAAATCCTTATAGACAGGTGTATTGTCATAACAATAATACCTGCCAAGAATCGCAACCATACATATGCATATGGATATCTAAGCATTTGCGTGCAGGTCTGGAATTGTTCACTATGTTTGTATATACCGTAATTCTAGTGGTGGTTCCATGGAAAGATTGTTTTTTTAGTTTACAATGTAAAAATTGTAGTTGAACAAAAATCGTGAAGTGATCGCCCTTCGTGTCTGCAAGAATACTACAAAAATTTCATCATGAAAATGATTAAAAATCAGTGCATGACACTTGTCTCCTATGCCTACGGTTCTCTTCCATCGACCTTTGATTGGCTTCTTCTCTTAAACCTCTCGATCACACATCTATCGTTATCATCAACCTTAGATATAAGATCCAAGGGTGTGTGTGGCAGCTAGTTTGGTCGATGTTGTATAAATTTCAAAGACAGAATTACACCAACCGGTCATGATCGTAAGAATTGACAATATCAACAGCGCACAAAAACAGAAGATATGAAAATAAGTGGGCTCATCAAATATCTATTCATTAGTGGCATCGACTTTTAATCATTTAATGGTGAAATGGCCGATCGCTTCAGGATCTGGACTGATTGTTAATTAATTAGTGCCGACATATTATTGATATCAACCTGTGGATATGGATAATCACAATCCTACCACCAACCATATGGATAATCACAATCCTACCACCAACCATATGGATAATCACAATCCTACCACCAACCATCACAGAGATTTTTTGCAGTTAAGGACCACCATAAAGAGGGTATAATGCTGCAAAGATCTCACAACTTAATCATGATTTTGATTTTACACAACAATAATTAGGTAAGGCAGAGAAAGAATGGTTGCACGAACATGATTTGGTTCTTATTTTTTCGGTCAACAACCCAACACAAAGTGTCTAGTTTTTTATATGAGGCTTATATTGATCATGAGAATAATTGCCCATATTGGTTATGGGAATTTCTCAAATGCCTAAAGATCTGTTAAGATAACAAGCAATCCCTTCAAAGATTGGAATGTTCAGTCGTGCATGCATGAATCTTAGGGGTATGGGCCGTGGAAGAGGTGGAGGGTGGATGTTGCAGTGAAAATTATCTCTCTAGTATGGCATGTGAAACTCAACCATAAATGAACAGGCAACTTCAAACCATAAACTATTGCAGCAGGAAACAAATTTTTGCACAGTTTAAATGGAATTTAATCGACCACATTTTAGTATTGTTTTAGCATGCCGCGATAGTTCAGTGGGGAAAAACTCATGAATTTGCAGACCATTTATTATTATTATTATTATTTGTTTTGTGTCATTTTATCCTAACGCCACTATTGTTTTATTGTTTGCAGATCTACAAATTTATTCAATCATTGTTACAACAAAAACGACACGGTTTCAGCAAGTAAAATTTCGCTGCAACAACATGAAAAATGTCATTGTACCAGCATGCTGTAACAACATGTAAAATTTTCGCTGTATCAGTATGTTGTAACAACATGTAAAAATTTCTCTTTGTTTTTATTCGTCTAAATTTTGTTTTACTATGTTTATTTACAGGTCAAAGGATGGACGCAAAAACATTCATTCCTAAAATCAAAATCATCCCTATTTTCTGATCCTCATGATTGCACGAAGCACGAAGGAGAGCATACTTATTCTAGGTAAAAGCAAAACTGAAAATGAAAACCTACCTACTCTATATTAATTAGAAATTAAAAATCAGTTACGTATAGTCAAATATCCAATGTAGCCACTCACGTAGCAGTAACAACAATATATTCAGTGGAAATTTTTCGAATGAAAAATGGAAATTTACAAGAATAAACGAATTTTGTTGCTGTAATGGAAAACTAAAAAAATGAAATTTATCTCAATGAGTACTTACCTAGAACCATATCTCGATAAATCTTTCATAGGCGCAATTTCGCTCCTTCAGATCGTGTTGTAGCTCCTCATTGTCCTCCTGGATCTCTAGCTCACTTAATTGTTCTTCATTAAATGTGCAGGATCCCTCGAATATTGATTCCTCGTTCGCAGCTGGAGGAGTAATTAAGCTCGTGGCTGCTGTCAATATCTCATCTTCGTGAGAAGAGGAGATCCCAACTTTTGCAAGGATCTGAGTGAGCTATTCCGAGCTTAAACTCATAGTTAAATCATATTGGAAAAGGGGTTCTTACAGGACCCAAATCAACATAAAGAAAACTGAAAATCATACTAGTTGAAACACATGAAAACCTCTTCACAGTTGCAAAAATCGAAATTGCAGAATTTGAAATTTGAAGAAATTGAAATTCACACTCTGCATGAAAATTCAAACTAAACTTCAATCCATCGTGCTTCCTTGGCAACGACGCCAAAATGTTATACAGAATTATTGTCATTTAATTCCGTTGTAGTACTTGCCCAACTATTTAATTTGTCAATCTGAGTTTTGTAGGCTTTCGAAGTACACACACTATTTATGCAGAACTGAAGTAGAAGTAATCTAATCTAGATTGCTGAAATGAAATTAATCTAGGAAAGCATTGAAATACTAACTAGGAAAGAAGGAAATTAATCTAGGAAAATAATACAACATGTGAAGAGTTGAATGACAAAAGACATATGTGAGCTCACACATAAATCAATCTCAAATTATATTACAAGAATCAAATGACAAAGCATGAAATAATAACAATGAAAGAATCAAATCAAAGCTAAGAATCCCCTTCTCCTAATTACAAGACTAAATTATGAATTACATGCCTCATTATGAATAACATCCCCTTGTGAATTACGTGACTCCTTCATGAAGAGAGAGCACTCTCTTATATACATGAAAGTCTTGAAGAGTGTCATAATTATAGATCCACTATTCTCTCAACTTATTCCTTCAAATCCTCCACTCATATCTTAGATAAGATATCCTATCAAAATCTCCATGATCTTCTCCTTTGAATATGCTTGAATGATTGCCCCAAATATTCTTCAAATCTTCAAAGCTTGAATATGAGATTCGAATTTGAGGTTAGGTGGTAATAGTTGACTTTGTTGAAATCTTCAAATATGCCTGCACTCATCATCAAACTCATCCAACCTTGATATATAATGAAAATATGTTAATTTCTAATATTTAATCACAAATTCACTTATAATA
>JZKD02S1696336.1:467518-479567 GCA_000966675.3 Picea glauca
AACAAATAAATAATTGTGTATATCATTAACAGAACAAACAAACAAAGAAATCTCTCTCTTCTTTTTTTTTACAAGTAAATGTTTTATCACTTCAATGGTGATCTAAGTGTTGTGGTGAGATCAATGCTAATGCATATATTCATCCAAAAGGAAGTAGAAAGCATGCACAAACAACCATGACCCAAATGATTATCCAGCCAAAAATAAAAATAAAATGTAGAAAACCCGAATCAAGTTATAAAACCTAACACCATAAATTATTCAGATTATGGAAATCAAACCTGTTCACAACAAATAGTTTTCAGGAAAACCAAACCGCAAAAAAAAAAAAAAACTCAGGTTGGACTTGCGTGAAGGAAATGCAAAGGAATGTTTCAGTTCATCAAAGTTTTGCCAATTTAACTTTCCTAACTTGTTCTCTTCTTTATTAAATATTTTATCCCTTACAGTGCAAGTTTGCACATCTGCTCGCAGAGAGATATGAGGCTGCTTGTTCTTTCCAAACTCTGCAGGATCTATATCAATATGAACAATGCTGTCATGGATTGCAAATGACTCCAATTTACCACTCACTCTAGCATCAAAGAAAACAACAAAAGCAAGCAAAATATCATATTTATCCACTTCATAATTGGCATAAACAGTCTCATGCATGCCCAACATCCATGATCAAGTAATTGTTCTTTGTTATAGACCTAGTCATCGCCACAATTGGAGTTTCTTGAAAGGCATGTGTGCCTATCATTCTTCGGGGCATCTGACCAGTAATAACAACCAAAGGAATGGTGTCAAGCAATGCATCCACAAGACCACTTACCAAGTTGGTGGCACTAGGACCAGAAGTTGTATTACAAACAATGACCTTTCCTATAGATATAGTATACCCCTCTGCTGCAAATACTTCTCCTTGTTCATGGAAACTAAGGAAATTTTTTATGATTTTGAATCGATTAAGTTCCTAGTGAATTTCCATAGATGCACCTCCAAAATGGTGGCTACCCTCCTTCATAATCATCGATCTTACCAATCAAATGGAACCTTGCCATCGGTATGCACAGATCACGTTTCCATGCGAGCCAGCCTTGGCATACGACCTAGTCTTCATCAATCGTGACAATTTCAATATTGGCCATCATTGATTTAGCAGTGAAATCATGGGATTATGGGCGTATAAGTCTGGATGCGTCTCTTTGTTTCTCTGATTCCAAATGTTGAAGGTGAGTTCCTGCTCTCCAAAATCCCATGATAAGTCACCTGATGAAAATATTTTGCTGATTATTACGTAGAACTTCATGTCAACGTAGTCCTTTCCGAACGTATACTAATTGGATCACGATGCAGAAGGTACCACACATTCTCTAAACTCCCACCATAAATCCTTATAGACATGCGTATTGTCATAACAATAATAGCTACCAAGAATCGTAACCATACATATGCATATGGATATCTAAGCAATTACGCGCAGGTATGGAATTGTTCATCGTGTTTGTACATACCGTAATTCTAGTGGCAGTTCCATGGAAAGATTGTTTTTGCAGTTTACAAAGTCAAAATTGTAGTTGAAAAAAAATCGTGAATTGATCGCCCTTCATGTCTGCAAGAATACTGCAAATAATTCATCATGAAAATGCTTAAAAATTAGTGCATGACACTTGTCTCCTATGCCTAGGGTTCTCGTCCACTGTCCTTTGATTGGATTCTTCTCTTAAACCTCTTGATAACACATCTATCATTATCATCAACCTTAGATATAAGAGCCAGGGGTGTGTGTGACAACTAGTTTAGTCGATGCTGTATAAATTTCAAAGACATAATTACACCAACCGGTCATGATCGTAAGAATTGACAATATCAAAAGCGCACAAAAATTTGGAGAAGATATGAAAACAAGTGGGCTCATCAAATCTCTGTTCATTAATGACATCGATTTTTAATCATTTAATGGTGAAATGGTCGATCACTTCAAGATCTGGACTGATTGTTAATTAATTGGTGTCAACATATTATTGATATTGACCTGTGGATATGGATAATCACAATCCTTCCACCAACCATCACAGAGATTTTCTGCAGTTAAAAACCACCATAAAGAGGGTATAATGCTACAAAGATCTCACAACTAAATCATGATTTTGATTTTACGCAACAATAATTAGGTAAGGCAGAGAAAGAATGGTTGCATAGTCATTATTTGGTTCTTATTTTTAGGTCAACAACCCAACACAAAGTGTCTAGTTTTTTATATGAGTCTTATATTGATCATGATAATAATTGCCCATATTGGTTATGGGAATCGCTCAAATTCTTGAAGATCTGTTAAGATAACAAGCAATCCCTTCAAAGATTGGAATGTCCAGTCGTGAATGCATGAATCTTAGGGGTATGGGCCGTGGAAGAGGTGGAGGGAGGATGTTGCAGTGCAAATTATCTCTCTAGTATGGCATGTCAACTCAATCATAAATGAACAGGCAACTTCAAACCAGAAACTATTGCAGTGGGAAACAAATTTTTGCACAGTTTGAATGGAATTCAACCAACCACAGTTTAGTATTGTTTTAGCATGCCATGAAAATTTAGTGGGGAGAAACTCATGAATTTGAAAACCATTTATTATTATTATTATTTTAATTTTTTGTGTCATTTTATCCTAATTCCACTATTATTTTATTGTTTACAGATCTGCAAATTTATTCAATCACTGTTACAACAAAAACATCATTGTTTCAGCAAGTAAAATTTCATTGTAACAACATGAAAAATTTTGTTGTACCAGCATGTAAAATTTTCGCTGTATCTTCATGCTGTAACATCATGTAAAATCTTCGTTGTATCAACATGTTGTAACAACATGTAAAATTTTTGCTTTGTTTTTATTCGTCTAAATTTTTTTTTTACTGTGTTTATTTGCAGGTCAAAGGATGGATGCAAAAACATTCATTCCTGAAATCAAAATCATCCCTATTTTCTGATCCTCGCGATCGCACGAAGTGCGAAGAAGAGCATACTTATTCTAGGTAAAAGCAAAACTGAAAATGAAAACCTACCTACTCTATATTAATTAGAAATTAAAAATCAGTTACGTATAGTCAAATATCGAATGTATCCACTCATGTAGTAGTAACAACAATATATTCAGTGGAAATTTTTCGAATAAAAAATGGAAATTTACAAGAATAAACGAATTTTGTTGTTGTAAGGACAAACTAAAAAAATGAAATTTATCTAAATGAGTACTTACCTGGAACCATTTCTCAATAAAGCTTTCATAGGTGCAATTTCCCTCCATATTATGTTGCAGCTCCTCATTGTCCTCCTGGATCTCTTGCTTGCATAATTGTTCTTCATTAAATGTGCAGGATCCCTCGAATATTGATTCCTCGTTCGCAACTAGAGGAGTAATTAAGCTCGTGGCTACTGTCAATATCTCCTCTTCGTGAGAAGAGGAGATCCCGACTTTTGCAAGGATCTGAGTGAGATGTTCCAAGCTTAAAATCATAGTTAAATCATATTGAGAAAGGGGTTCTTACAGCACCCAAATCAACATAAACAAAACTAAAAAATCATACCTGTTGAAACACATGAAAACCTCTTCACAGTTGCAAAAATCGAAATTGCAGAATTTGAAATTGTAGAAATTGAAATTCACACTCTGCATGAAAATTCAAACTAAACTTCAATCCATCGTGCTTCCCCCACAACGGTGCCAAAATGTTAGGTGGAAATATTGTCGTTTAATTTCGTTGTAGTACTTTCCCAACTATTTAATTTGTCAATACAAGGTTCGTAGGCTTACAAAGCACACACACTATATATGCAGGACTGAAGTAGAAGTAATCTAATCAAAATTGCTGAAATGAAATGAAATTAATCTAATAAAGCATTGAAATACTAACTAGGAAAGCAAAAAATTAATCTAGGAAAGCAATACAACATGTGAAGAGTTGAATGACAAAATACATATGTGAGCTCACACATAAATCAATCTCAAATTATATTACAAGAATCAAATGACAAATCATGAAAGAATAACAATAAAAGAATCAAATCAAAGCTAAGAATCCCCTTCTCCTAATTACAAGACTAAATTATGAATTACATGCCTCATTATGAATAACATCCCCTTGTGAATTACATGACTCCTTCATGAAGAGAGAGCACTCTCTTATATACATGAATGTCTTGAAGAGTGTCATGATTACAGATCCATTATTCTCTCAACTTATTCCTTCAAATCCTCCACTCATATATTGGATAAGATAGCCTATCAAAATCTCCATGATCTTCTCCTTTGAATACGCTTGAATGATTGTCCCAAATATTCTTCAAATCTTGAAAGCCTGAAGATGAGATTCGAATTTGAGGCTAGGTGGTAATATTTGACTTTGTTGAAATCTTCAAATATGCCTGCACTCATCATCAAACTCATCCAACGTTGATATATAATGAAAATATGTTAATTTCTAATATTTAATCACAAATTCACTTATAATACTAAAATGAATATAATGGAAAATAATAAGGAGAAACCCAAGTATCATTATGGAAATGGTATGATGGAAGGTTAATGGGACGATGAAATGTAAGGAATAGTGAAGGAAAAAGAGGATAAAAATGTGACATTTCTTAGGCCCAACACAATCGACACTTCATCATTGGTCGTTGACTGGGTGGTTTCCCTTGTGTTTGATGGAAAGACTTATATTCACACTTTGGGATTCATGCAATGTCTTGGTTTCCATTAGCCTTATTGGTGGTTCCCTTGCCTTTGTCAACAATTTTCATCATTGGTTTCTATTCAGAGGGTCCTTTTCGTGAACCACTTGCATTTGGCACACGTAAAATATGCACAGGGTCATTGGTTCATGAACATTTTCTTCGTCTGATCTCCACCAAATCATGAAGCTCCTACTTTGTTCCTCGTGCTGACTGATGAGATATGCCTTAATTCTCTCCTTTCAACGGTTCTCTTTCCATCGACTTCAGCTCATTTATTCTGGATATGGGACCTAGAGTTTCATGAGTTCCTTGAGGTTTGTAGTCATTAGTGGCAGGATCACTCGCCATTGACAGATGGGAATACATCAATGTCTCCTAATCAATGGATTTATCAAGTGTTCAAAACCAACTCCTTTATTCTCACTTGTAGAAATGTACTCGGTGCCTTGATACCTACTTTCATTATTAGTAGGTTGTCTCACGTTTGTTAACGGTATACGTCAATGATCGGTAAGAAAATGATGTCTCATCATGTTCAACCTCAACTCCTTTTTTCACATGATGTAGGCTTTCCCCTTGGCAGATTGTTTAGAAAAATTGAAGATATCACTATGTGGCCACAACTTTCCTGAGCTGTCGTTTCCTTTTCATGGGACCAACACCTATTTGACTTCAGTGATCATGGGAGAACAATTTGTACTCCATGGTATACAAATATTTTTAGAATGATTTTGAGATTGGTTTCACTGGGACTTGTTAGTGACTATGAAAATTTTTGACATGCAACCACATTTGTATTTTCCTATTCATGGCCATGAACACTTGTTTGGTATATTTTCCACATGGATCTGCATTATATTCTTGGCAGCCATGTATGCAAAGTCAGTACATAATAAGCAATTTAGTTTGTCTAGCAGGTTCTCTACAACTCCACTTTTGGGTTATTTATAATGTATTTCGGCCATCACAGATACTCCTTTGATCTCACACATTAGGGGGCAACTGTTATAGCAAGATTTGCCTCATCATTGCTATCTTGCATAGAGGGCCTTTTTCCATTTCCCTATGCAGATTTTTCATCCCTTTTTTATGAATTCAGAGCCAAAAATATACATTTTTCCGCATATACACTCTCTATCAGCTATGCAAAATGCGTATACGCTGGTTGCTCCATTACAGCCCACGTACATTGGGATTTGTGCCAGAAAATACAAAAATGAGGTCAGTTTTCCATGTCATGACAAAATATCTCTGACCCTTGGCCTTCCACATACTGGAAATGTTCTAACTCGACCCTTTAGTTTCATTCTGAAGGCTATAAAAGCATAATTTCGAGCTATGAAAAAAGAGGAGAAAGCATTCAACTTTGAGAGCAAAGTTACTCTGGAGAAATTACTTCATATTGAGTCTACATCCCTTTGTCCCTCAAGTATGAACACAGTTTTCAACCCCTAAGCTCTTTCCCTATTATTGAGAGAACCTCGTTGACTCTCTCTTATGAGCTTGCCTTTGGTGGAGGATTGAAGTGGTGGAGGCCCAGTTGGAAGGAACTTGGTTTCTTGGTTTCGAACTGTGCCGACACAGAAGTTTGTAATGTTGTCACTTCTACTAATCAATTATTAATAGAAATACTCCTTTCCCATCCTATTGGTATGTTGAAAATGTATTATTATTATCCATGGGCATGTTTGTAATGTTTATTGATGGATTGTGCTATCTAATGTGCTAACCCCTTTATATCATCACTATATACTTGCTCTGCTCGTTTGTTAAGAACTTATTCTGGGTATAAATATTTGGGTCGAAGTGCTCAACGGTGTAACATCATAAAACATTGGATCGAGGTAGGCCTCTTTCTTATCTTGCACATTAGTTCATATACTATATGCTGGAATTGAGTTGATTTCTGTAGTCATACTTGTCTATTGTGGTTTACCCTTGGCCATAGAGATTTTTTCCCTCGTAATAGGTTTTTGACAAGTACATGCACTTTGTCCCTAAGAGCAATGTATTGAACTATAAAAAATGATAGTGCCAATGGGAAGGAAGGGAATAGAATAAAACCATGAAGAATAGCACCTCAACTATAGAGAAAAGGATTATGAGAAGAGTTGTCATGGTAAGCAATTGGTCCTCATATGATATGTAACATTCTATAGTTTGCATTCATATTTAGTTATTTTTATTACATCCAACAAATGTTGTTTCATGTTTCCTAAACATCAAGGCAATTGGTTTTCCATGAGGAATGAAAATATACTCCACCGAATTTAGTAAGGTTACCTATTATGAGAACCTTTAAGTATCTCATTTGTTTGATATAATGAATATCCAGAAGAGTGTCACATAATGCTTATGGAAAATATTAGATGGGAGGAATAACAAAGATAAATTCTCCAAAGTCATAAGTGACATTTAGGAAGCATCTCATGTAATGAGAAAATAAATGCATTCTTCTAGTGATGGACAATTAGCCAATAGTCGATTGTTATTTAATAGAGTAGGAAGTCATTGTTGTAAATGACATCATTCCGAAAATTATATTTTCAATTGTTTTTTCTTCAAACATGAATTATATATTAATGTAACATGTTGAATTTGGTGGGGTACAACCTCACGATTGGAATTCCTTTACTAAGGTAACTTGGTACTTTCTTGTATTACTTATGATTACATGCTATATATGCATTATTCAATTATTGTAATAATGATTGTTTGTTTTCAATTCTAGGAAAAAATAACAATTCCTTCAGTGTTACAATATGTTCTACCTCTATCTCTCCCAAATAGTTTCAATAACAACATAAAATAGTTTATACATGATCTCTACAAGTACACAAGATAAGTAAAAAATGAAAATTTAAAGGTTATTTCTATAACCTATAGGCATGTGATTTACTTACTGACATACAATTTATATGTGTAATAAATTATGTTTCATTTATATGTCAACCTGAAGTTACTATTTACTTATGAAGTACTAGGCACAATATATGCAAGAACAATTCCTTTGTAGTTTTTAATATGCCTAAAAATTGAAACACAATTATACTAAAAATGACTTTTCGAATGATGAAAGAAAATTAAGAACTATTGCAATTTCATTGGCTAAATCATATCCTCTTTTACTCAAGAATGCTAAAAACCAGGTTGCATTAAGTATTCAACTTCAAGAATCAAATCTTCCTACAACAGTGTTTTGTTTTCGTATAATTGGAGAATATTTCTTAGTTAATGAACACTCAAATTGAAAATACAAAAATCAATAAGAAAGTCAACTCATAAATTCATAAGTTTGTTTTTGCAATGATCCACAATTTAACTTATAATGCATTCAAGCCATAAAATGTCAAATAGTAGGTTGTAACTTTCTCATTCACACTTATGGTTTGAATTTAGTTACAGTATTACTATGTTTTCAACCTTATTGATTTTAATTAATTTAAATGGATTCACCTAAAAAAATCTATTTGCACACCAAATAACAATAAGTTGAAATGTTATGCAACAAATATGAATCCAAAGTGAAATGTAAATGAACAACAAATACTAATGGAGATAAATGTACCGGAAAAAGGGGGGGCTTCCTTCTCCAAAACACGCTATTGGAAATGACAAAACTAGAAAGATTTAAATCCACTCCATAACTAGAGTTGAAAGTGTGGTTTTAATAATTTGAAAATGAAATTGTATTTACAACATACAAAAATAATCCATGATGTATTGGATCATTCCTATAAGAATCTCCCCTCTAGAATGGAGAAGGAAGACTCTTTTATAAAAAAAATTGTTTAAAACATAAATTAATGTAGATCCATAAATTTTGCATGTGGTTATCACCATTTGCTAATAGTTAGCAACTAAAAATCAGCTCATAAATTACTCCAATACCTTTGCTAACAACTCAAATCTAATCATATCAAGAGTTCCAAGATTCTCTTTGTATCCAATATAGTTTACTGATGATCCAAAATCCATGGAATATCTTTGGTGGTTGAAGAGGAATTCAATTTTTTTGAATGTACAAATTTGGAGCAGGAGGAAATAATTGCAGATTTAGTAAAATCGATAATATCTCTCAAAGTACAATCTGGGTTGTTGAGAGTTTTTGTGGAGATGTATGTTTTAAATTGATGATGCCTTATACAAAAACTCACAAGGACCTAATTAGTATATCTTTATATATGAATCTGTCTTGAAATATGGAATTTTCTTATATATAAACCCAAGAGATAACTTCCTTGATTTGACTAGGTTATGCTCAGTGGTTCAATCACATATGGACAAGATCCATCTCCCGAAAATATGTAACATGCACATATTTTCCTTTTCCCTCTTGTTGCTGTGCTAGTATGAGACGATTTACAACTGCTACAGGTTTCAATTTATCATGTAATTGTTGCAAGTTTTAACTGTTCCTGCAACAATTAGCAAACTAACCCATTTTTCAAAGATAAATGCAAAATACATTATTTTTCTAATGTTTGATCATAAATTCAATAAAAATACTAAATAAATGAAACTGGAAGACATCTTGAACCTATATCCCACATATGAGCATTAGAATGGACTAATACATGGTTATAGGTAAGCGAAAAGATATTGAAAATAAGGGGAAAAAGATGTAGAAAGATGTTGATTTTGTGACTCAACACATGCATATGGATATCTAAGCATTTACGTGAAGGTATGGAATTATTCACCGTGTTTGTACATACCATAATTCTAGTGGCGGTTCCATGGAAAGATTTTTTTTGCAGTTTACAACGTCAAAATTGTAGTTGAACAAAAATCATGAACTGATCACCCTTCGTGTCTGCAAGAATACTGCAAATAATTCATCATGAAAATGATTAAAAATAAGTGCATGACACTTGTCTCCTATGCCTAGGGTTCTCTTCCACCGGCCTTTGATTGTCTTATTCTCTTAAACCTCTCAATAACACATCTATCGTTATCATCAACCTTAGATATAAGAGCCAGGGGTGCGTGTGACAACTAGTTTGGTCGATGTTGTATAAATTTCAAAGACATAATTACACCAACCGGTCATGATCGTAAGAGTTGATAATATCAACAACGCACAAAAATCTGGAGAAGATATAAAAACAAGTGGGCTCATCAAATCTCTATTCATTAATGGCATCGAATTTTAAACATTTAATGGTGAAATGGTCGATCTCTTTAGGATCTGGACTGATTGTTAATTAATTGGTGTCGACATATTATTGATATCGACCTGTGGATATGGATAATCGCAATCCTTCCACCAACCATCGCAGATATTTTCTGCAGTTAAAACCACCGTAAAGAGGGTTTAATGCTGCAAAGATCTTGCAACTGAATCATGATTTTGATTTTATGCAACAATAATTAGGTAAGGCAGAGAAAGAATGGTTGCACGATCATGATTTGGTTCTTATTTTTCAGTCAACAACCCAACACAAAGTGTCTAGTTTTTTATATGAGGCTTATATTGATCATGAGAATAATTGCCCATATTGGTTATGGGAATCGCTCAAATGCCTGAAGATCTATTAAGATAACAAGCAATCCCTTCAAAGATTGGAATGTCCAGTCGTGAATGCATGAATCTTAGGGGTATGGTCCGTGGAAGAGGTGGAGGGAGGATGTTGCAATGCAAATTATCTCTCTAGTATGGCATGCACAACTCAATCAGAAATGAATAGGAAACTTCAAACCATAAACTATTGCGGCAGGAAACAAATTTTTGCACAGTTTAAATGGAATTCAATCGACCACAGTTTAGTACTGTTTTAGCATGTCGCGACAGTTTAGTGGGGGAAAACGCATGAATTTGCAGACCATTTATTATTATTATTATTATTTTGTGTCATTTTATCCTAACGCCACTATTGTTTTATTGTTTGCAGATCTGCAAATTTATTCAATCACTGTTACAATAAAAATGTCACTGTTTCAGCAAGTAAATTTTTTTTGTAACAACATGAAAAATGTCATTGTACCAGCATGTTGTAACAACATGTAAAATTTTTACTGTATCAACATGTAAAATCTTCGTTGTATCAACATGCTGTAACAACATGTAAAATTTTCTCTTTTTTTTTTCTATTCGTCTAAATTTCTTTTTTATTGTGTTTATTTGTAGGTCAAAGGATGGATGCAAAAACATTCATTCCTGAAATCAAAATCATCCCTATTTTCTGATCCTCGTGATCGCACGAAGCGCGAAGGAGAGCACACTTATTCTAGGTAAAAGAAAAACTGAAAATGAAAACCTACCTACTCTATATTAATTAGAAATTAAAAATCAGTTATGTATAGTCAAATATCGAATGTAGCCACTCATGTAGTAGTAACAACAATATATTCAGTGGAAATTTTTCGAATAAAAAATGGAAATTTACAAGAATAAACGAATTTTGTTGTTGTAACGACAAACTAAAAAAATGAACTTTATCTAAATGAGTACTTACTTGGAACCATTTCTCGATAAATCTTTCATAGGCGCAATTTCCCTCCTTCATATCGTGCTGCAACTCCTCATTGTCCTCCTGGATCTCTTGCTCGCATAATTGTTATTCATTAAATGTGCAGGATCCCTTGAATATTGATTCATCGTTCACAGTTGGAGGAGTAATTAAGCTCATGGCTACTGTCAATATCTCATTTTCGTGAGAAGAGGAGATCCCCACTTTTGCAAGGATCTAAGTGAGTTGTTCCAAACTTAAAATCATAGTTAAATCATATTGAAAAAGGGGTTCTTAGAGCACCCAAATCAACATAAAGAAAACCGAAAATCATACATGTTGAAACACATGAAAACCTCTTCACAGTTGAAAAAATCCAAATTGCATAATTTGAAATTGTAGAAATTGAAATTCACACTCTACATGAAAATTCAAACTAAACTTCAATCCATCGTGCTTCCCCGGCAACGACGCCAAAATGTTAGGCCGAAATATTGTCGTTTAATTCCATTGTAGTACTTGCCCAACTATTTAATTTGTCAAATCAAGGTTCGTAGGATTACAAAGCACACACACACTATATGCAGGACTGAAGTAGAAGTAATCTAATAAAAAATGTTGAAATGAAATTAATGTAGGAAAGCATTGAAATACTAACTAGGAAATAAAAAAATTAATCTAGGAAAGCAATACAACATGTGAAGAGTTGAATGACAAGAGACATATGTGAGCTCACACATAAATCAATCTCAAATTATATTACAAGAATCAAATCAAAGCTAAGAATCCCCTTCTCCTAATTACAAGACTAAATTATGAATTACATGCCTCATTATGAATAACATCCCCTTGTGAATTACATGACTCCTTCATGAAGA
>JZKD02S1696336.1:487491-498573 GCA_000966675.3 Picea glauca
ATAGGTGGCAAAATTTACAGAGTTAACAGTGCTATGTCCCGCCCGAAGGAAACCGGGACTGATAATCACAGCCAGAAGGCTGGTTATTCTAACTAAGACTATGACAGTATAATAGATAGCCTGAGAACTATAGCAAGAAAACTAGAGCAGAATTTTAACTAGGATGTAACCTTGAAGCCGCATCACTGGTCCTATGCCTCAGAGTGCCTCCATCGCGCAAGAAACGTGTATGTGCGCGCGCAGGTCGGGCATTGTTTTTTGGACGTTGCTCGGGAGTGCGCCGCGAAAAACATGTCAAGCCTCTGGTCGATTTGTGCCAGGCGGAAGATTTGATCTTCCAATTTGCCTCTGATGTCGAAAATTAGGTTGAGGAGATCCCAATTTGCAGCGAGTGGCTGCTCCTGGCTGTAGCTGGCCCCGTGCTCCTCTCTTGCGCCCTCGGCTTCCTCCTTTGGCTGGTGTCGCTGATGATCGTGCCCTGTGTCCTCCGTTTCTTCGATGGCTTCAGGAGGGATCTCCTCGACCACGTAGCAGGGGGTGTAGGGCCATTCCTCGATGATTGCAGAGGGGTCGGGCTCCTCACTGACAGGTTGAGAGGGGCCGGGGGAGCCATAACTTACGCGAGAGCTCCAATTCTTCGGAATTGTTAATGGATTATGCTCGGTCGGGCTGGGCGGGCTGTTTGGTGGTAGAACTTCTTCGATGAACACCAGTGGAGGCGTTCTTAGCTTGAGCTTGCGTCGCCGGGTGGCAATTGCCAGAGCTCGTTCAAAGTTTGCCTTTCTCTTGCGCCTGGATTCTGCAGCATACCAGGCTGCCCCTCGTTTCGATCGCCCTCGAATTCGTGGCATGACTGGTGCCCTGCCGAGAGTTCTGATGCTAGTATCAGTCGAGGAGCTGCTGAAGGGGGGCGGAATTGCCAAGTGCACCGAAGAAATTACAGTAAGGCTTCTACAGCACTGAGTTTCCTGTGAAAGGTAGGCTTCCCGGAGAAACAAACCGCTTGCAGGCATAACCCGACTGACGAGCTCCATTATCAATACAATTGATATAACCTCGACATTAAATCGCGTCATTATTCCCATCTGGTTATTGCTCTGGGCTGATGTACCTTGCGCTCGCGCGAGGGTACTTCTCGAGAGAGTTCGCCTGTGCGCGTTCATGGGATTTAATGGCTGGTTTGGGACGGGCCGATGGGAGAATTTACGCCTCGGCCTCTGTCGTTTCCACCTGGCACAATTGCGCCACCTATCACCCCACCCGGGGAGATATGTAACATTCTATAGTTTGCATTCATATTTAGTTATTTTTATTACATCTAACAAATGTTGTTTCATGTTTCCTAAACGGTAAGGAAATTGGTTTTCCATGAGGAATGAAAATATACTCCACCGAATTTAGTAAGGTTACCTATTATGGGAACCTTTAAGTAGCTCATTTGTTTGATATAATGAATATCCAGAAGAATATCACATAAGGCTTATGGAAAAATTAGATGGGAGGAATAACAAAGATAAATTCTCCAAAGTCATAAGTGACATTTAGGAAGCATCTCATGTAATGAGAAAATAAATGCATTCTTCTAGTGATGGACAATTAGCCAATAGTCCATGGTTATTTAATAGAGTAGGAAGTCAATGTTGTAAATGACATCATTCCGAAAATTATATTTTCAATTGTTTTTTCTTCAAACATAAATTATATATTAATGCAACATGTTGAATTTGGTGGGGTATAACCTCACGATTGGAATGCCTTTACTAAGGTAACTTGGTACTTTCTTGTATTACGTATGATTACATGCTATATATGCATTATTCAATTATTGTAATAGTGATTGTTTGTTTTCAATTCTAGGAAAAAATAACATTTCCTTCAGTGTTACAATATATTCTACCTCTATCTCTCCTAGATAGTTTCAATAACAACATAAAATAGTTTATATATGATCTCTACAAGTACACAAGATAAGTAAAAAATGAAAATTTAAAGGTTATTTATATAACCTATAGGCATGTGATTTACTTACTGACAGACAATTTATATGTGTAATAAATTATGTTTCATTTATATGTCAACCTGAAGTTACTATTTACTTATGAAGTACTAGGCACAATATATGCAAGAACATTTCCTTTGTAGTTTTTAATATGCCTAAAAATTGAAACACAATTATACTAAAAATGACTTTTCGAATGATGAAAGAAAATTAAGAACTATTGCAATTTAATTGGCTAAATCATATCCTCTTTTACCCAAGAATGCTAAAACCAGGTTGCATTAAGTATTCAACTTCAAGAATCAAATCTTCCTACAACAGTGTTTTGTTTTCGTATAATTGGAGAATATTTCTTAGTTAATGAACACTCAAATTGAAAATACAAAAATCAATAAGAAAGTCAACTCATAAATTCATAAGGTTGTTTTTGCAATGGTCCACAATCTAACTTATAATCCATTCAAACCATAAAATGTCAAATAGTAGGTTGTAACTTTCTCATTCACACTTATGGTTTGAGTTTAGTTGTAGTATTACTATGTTTTCAACCTTATTGATTTTAATTAAGTTAAATGGATTCACCTACAAAAATCTATTTGCACACCACACAACAATAAGTTGAAATGTCATGCAACAAATATGAATCCAAAGTGAAATGTGAATGAACAACAAATGCTAATGGAGAGAAATGTACCAGAAAAAGGGGGGGCTTCCTTCTCCGGAACACGCTATTGGAAACGACAAAACTAGAAAGATTTAAATCCACTCCATAACTAGAGTTGAAAGTGTGGTTTTTATAATTTGAAAATGAAATTGTATTTACAACATACAAAAATAATCCATGATGTATTGGATTATTCCTATAAGAATCCCCCCTCTAGAATGGAGAAGGAAGTCTCTTTTATAAAAAAAATTGTTTGAAACAGAAATTAATGCGGATCCATAAATTTTGCATGTGGCTATAACCATTTGTTAATATTTAGCAACTAAAAATCCGTTCATAAATTACTCCAATATCTTTGCTAACAACTCAAATCTAATCATATCAAGAGTTCCAAGATTCTCTCTGTATCCAAGATAGTTTATTGATGATCCAAAATCCATGGTATATCTTTGGTGGTTGAAGAGGAATTCAAATTTTTTGAATGTACAGATTTGGAGCAAGAGGAAATAATTTCAGATTTAGTAAATCGATAATATCTCTCAAAGTACAATCTGGGTTGTTGAGAGTTTTTGTGGAGATGTATGTTTTAACTTGATGACGCCTCATACAAAAACTCACAAGGACCCAATTATTATATCTTTAGATATGAATCTGTCTTGAAATATGGAATTTGCTTATATATAAACCCAAGAGATAACTTCCTTGATTTGACTAGGTTATGCTCAGTGGTTTGATCACATATGGATAAGATCCATCTCCCCAAAATATGTAACGTTCACATATTTTCCTTTTCCCTCTTTTTGTTGTGCTAGTATGAGATCGATTTACAACTACTACAGGTTTCAATTTATCATGTAGTTGTTGCAAGTTTTAACTGTTCCTACAACAATTAGCAAACTAACCCATTTTTCAAAGATAAATGCAAAATACATTATTTTTCTAATGTTTGATCATAAATTCAATAAAAATACTAAATAAATGAAACTGGAAGACACCTTGAACCTATATCCCACATATGAGCATTAGAATGGACTAATACATGGTTATAGGTAAGCGAAAAGATATTGAAAATAAGTGAAAAAATATGTAAAAAGATGTTGATTTTGTGACTCCACACTTAGATTGTATAATAATTATTTTGTTGACATGTGTGATTTTCTTCGATGTGTAGGTGGTTGTCATCTAAATAAATCCATAAAAAAGATACAAAGTATTGGAAGAGAGAAATTATTTGACTAATGTGTGAAATGAAAAAGCAACTACCATCAAGTTTTTTCAATGCACAAGAACACTACCTCATACACCAAGTTCAAGAGATTGAAATATGTGGACCTATACACTCAAGGTCAATGCAGTTGGTGGAGAGTTACATGAAGGCATTAAAGGATTTTGGTATAAGATGGTTACTTCTTGAGGGATCTATTGTTTATGGATATATGAACTCTTGGTGTATATTGGTGAGTATCTAGTTGAATTAGAAACATATATTAACATGCATCACATTTGGGATGTTAATTCCACACACAAATTTGAAGGAGAGGTTTTTTTAGGGAAAGGAAGATGGAGAAAAGTGAAAGGTGTTATAATATAAAGTTATAATGTTTTATATGAACTTTGATCATTGTACTTATTTCTCTTTTAGTATGTATATTATTAATTCATTGGTACTATTACCCCTCATTTTGGCAGGGGGTAACCCTAGTGAACTTATTCACTAGGCCTTGTATTTTTTGAGCTTTGGAAAATTGGGGAACTTAATGTTTTCATGTATATTGATGAGATATAGGGCTTGGGCATGGAATTAGATTCCTTCATTTTTTTGGGCATCTTCATAGTTACCAATGCAGTTCATATTTATCGAGGAAGTTCATCGTTTCCAAGGCATTGGTTAAGACAATTTTGATCTATTCTTCATATACCAGGGTCTCTCGTGCCCTGTCATGTCCTAGTTTCTTAAGCACTCATATTTTTCACCATTAAGAGGCATGCATCACATCAATGAGGAATCGTCCCCACTTGGAGAATGAATGGGAATTTCACTGTGGCACATATGGATTTGTTGGGGTTCTCCCATGATCTAAGGAAGTAATTGACACATTTGAGGAGGACGATTACACCTTGTTTGCTTCACATTTGATCTCTTGGAGATTTTTTTTAGTGTTGGTCCTCTTTTTCATGTGACATACATTGCTTGTTGAGTCTTTTTCTCATTATAAGACTCATGTTCCTTCATTGGAGGACCTTAAAGGGGGTTTCATTTCACCTTTAAGGAATATGTTTGATCTTGCATGTGACTTTTGGATATGTTTTGGAGGGGATACCCCCCTTTTTAGGCTTTTAATCATGATTTTGGTGGACCATTTTAACTTTGAGACCATTCATCCACTTTGGAGGAAACCCAGGAGGGTTGATTTGTACACTATGAGGAGTTGGTTGAGAATATACATACTTTGGGGGCCTTTGGAGGCCAATTTTTCACCTTGGACACCCATTCTTCCCTCTATTATGGAATATGTTCCTCTCTTGTGGACAAGTTTCACTTGGATCATTGTACATGCCACTTGACCACTCCATGTTTATTGCGTTTTTAACTAGATAGTCGTAGGAAATGTGTATTTTACTTTTCTTTAGTCTATATCTAAGAATATCACATGAGTTAATGTTATTTTATTGTAAAGGAAAGTGTGTGTCATTCTATAAAAGGATATCCCCTTCCTCATTTCTACTCATGGTTGGATTTTTAGATATATCACTCCTTGAAGATAAATTGACGTATATTTATTGGAGCATATGGTTGTGTAAAGGGTTATTTATTTGTGGATTATTGATGTCAATTATTGAAGATTCTTTATCTTGGTCATTATTTGGTGCATAAGGATTACTAGTGAAATACTCAAGTCTTCTACAATCCTTCAAGCTTGATCCATTTGAGGGGAAAGTTTACCACTTGGAAGGAATCTTCTTCCTTTGTTGATTATTTGGTGCCATGCTTTGTTCTTCCTTTATGGATCCCTAGCAAAATTATCAAGTAAATTTGTCAAGCCATAGTTGATATTTTATCAAGTAAATTATCAAGTATTTATCTTCAAGGTCAATTGGTACAAACTATAGATGAATGTATGTGATCCTAATAGAATTGTTATTGAGCATAATTATAGATTTACCATGATTAGTACAATATTATTAGAGACATGTATAGAGCCCTATCTATTTCCAAGTTATTGTGAGTAGGAATTTTATTCATAGGTGCTAGGTAAAGTAGGTTGATTATTTTTTCCTAGATAGGATCCAAGAGGAAGGTTTTAAAGTATGTACCAAAAGAAGTCGATGAAGAATACCACCAAGAAGATGTAGAGGAGAAAGTATATTTGGTAGTAGAAGAAGTTCAACATCTAGATAATGAATAACCTCATGTGGATGATGTTGACAATGATATCATCATTAGTGGTATTCATGATAATGTTGAAATGAATAATGATTTCAATGATTCTAATCTTGGTTATTCAGATGTTGAATTATATGAAGATGAAGATGAATTTGAGTTGGATATGTAATACAATTTACATAAAGTGGATACCTCATTTTGATGTATCCATAGGTTCCAAGTCCCTTAGAGGTGGGGCCTAATTGGTCCCACCTCTCACCAGATCCCTCATAATCTATTTTCTTGCACCAGTCTCCATAATTGCATTATAAATATTGATTCTTCAACTAGCCTCACTATCCCAATGTCTACACAAACACATATCAACCATCGATATCATATACATTATAACAAAATTGCATACATTTAGACATATACATTTATGATAGAATAAAACACTAAATTAAAATTCACACGTTCTCACCTATAAGTTTGCAACCATGTCCTAGGGTTAGAGGCATATTTGGTTTCACCTAGAAGTGCATCCATGTGTAGATGTACTCCTTTAGCACAATAGGTTGTTTCTTCCAAGTAGAAAATAAATTTATGGTGAAGAATATCCCCACTATGCCCTCACTGAATTGTTCCATTATCTCTCCCCATTAAAACATATGTGGCTCCCTTATAAACCTTGAATTGATGGAATAATGGGTTTGTATGGATGGTACCCTCTCAAATAAAAAGACACATATCAACATGTTGAATGTAAACACTCCTCGCCATTGCACAATGTAGTGGGTTAGATGCAACTACAATACTCTTAGCAACATCTGGGCCCATGTGTATATAGAGACTCCCATCACTCTCTCAAGTAGCCTTATCTAGCCACTTGATATTTGAGGAGGACCAAAGGAACTAACCACTATCATCACTGTATGTGCAAAAATCCTTGTCCATAGGTAGATAATCCTCTACACAATGATTTCATTGTCAACATTATTGGTTCCCTCCTAAGAATAGTTCTCTAGAAATGCCTCCACCATCATGCCCCCATCAATGGGGGAAATTGGTCAATATTGTCTCTAAAATAGTTATCTCAATGAGGAATTAAACATATCTAAGGGTCGTCTCTAGTCATTGTCCTCACACTACTGAGTAACCATTAGGATTCCACATATTGACTATCCTCTTTAGGATCTTTATCCCCATATGCATCAAAGGAAATATAAGTAATTTAGTAGTCCACATGTCATTGATTTCCTTTTAACTAGAGATTATTCCATCACATGGTTCCTTGATCCCTCATTATTTCACTCCCTCCGGTACATAGATATTAGAATACCCTGCCAAAACACAACAATTTTTTTTATCAGTATCACACAACTTTTCCTTCATATATTGAATTATTCTACATGAGTTTCCTTTTTACAATAGCACCATCATGCAACCTGATATGTTGAGTATTTTGTGACATTCTCACATGAGTATCCCATAACTCATATGTGTGACAACATTACTATTCACCAAATATTTGCAACATTTCACTGAACAATTGCACCATTTCATTGAACAATTGCACCATTTCACTAAATAGTTTTGTCATTTCACACATATGTTCACTGAATAGTTGCATTGTTTCACACATTTATTCATTGAAAAAAAAACAATACTACATCACATGGTTGAGAGGCTCCCCTACTACTTTATGACATGGATATCAAAGGAACAAATGTGTTGTTTTGTGTACTTGTCCCTTCGTGACTTGTTCAACCTAGAGAAAACCTTAACAAGGTTCCATATGGGAAAACACTGCCTAAAACTAGAAATGAAATGGATTCAAATAAAAGTAGGAGGGGAGTACCAACCTAAGAGTGATGGAATCAAATTTGAACATACAATCTCTTGCAATATGTGTAACAATATTTAGGTCAACATTTCGCAATTCATAACTCATGTCGACCAAATGAATCTCGAAATTTGTACCCAACCCTATTTATTGATTTTTTACCTAAATTTTCTTTTTCCCCATATAGAATCTCACAGGATATATTTATTGTTACATTTGAACCATTGGATTCATTTTATTAAGCACTTTCATGGTGTGATATTTTTTTTGATGTGTGTAGGATTTTCACTTAGGAGCCATTTTCTCTCTCCCTTTATTCTAGGCCCATTCCACCCCCTTAAGGTATAATTCTTTAAAAATGAATTTATACATCACATTTCCTTCTTCCCATGTTGTATAAACACTATCTAACACCCATCAAATATTCCTTTAAGTCATCCCCACCTAGGCACATTGCCTCATCCTTCCGAGTTTCATTTTGTTCTTTCCTGACTAAAGTACTCTACCTTCATGGGTTATCCTGGTGTAGTCACCCTTTGTATGTCAACATCTATGTTGACTCTTCCCCCTTAAGTATTAGGAGTCTCCATATTCTTCATGCTAGAAAAATCCCCATACTTTAGTCTAGTCATCATGCTAACCTATTCCCTTGAGTTCCAAAGTGGTTTCTATTGTTTGTCATTCTATGTTTTCCCTCATGCTAACTAAATACCATATTCATTTTAAAACTTCATTCATTACCCCATCAACAAGACCCAACCTTGGTGTCCCACCCATATACACAGTGTTTCCGTACATTCACTTCATAACTACTTGGTCACATTTGGGCACTAACCTCCTTGCTTGTAACATGTCTAGTTTATTTGATCATTTCTAAAAGATGAAATAAAAAAAAATGCACAAAACATAAAAAACAAAAACCTGGGGGAACTGTCTGATCTGAATCTTAGGGGGGACTATAGTCTAAGTTCGGATGTAAAAATCCATAAATCCATATAAGTGTAAAAGAGAGCAAGATGAACATGTAATAAATGGAGTTAGTTGTTCAAAGTTGACTTTGTCAAGAAGACACCTTATAAAAAAGGAAATAGGAAGGGAGTTCAGATTGGGAATGAGAGGTCCCAAAATTGGCCTCATTGCATGTAATGGTTATTCTTAATGGAATCCTTCTTCTCCAACTCTTTCTCTCTTTCTATTACCTTTTTTATAAGGTCTCTTCTTGACGAAGTCAACTTTGAAAAAATAACTCCATTTATTACATGTTCATCATGATCCCTTTTACACTTATATGGATTTATGGATTTTTACATCCGAACTGATTTGGATTTAGGAGCGGAACGAACTGATTAATAGACTTGTTGAGTCTCCATTTTGACATAAGATAATACCCTATCTTACCCTATATCTAAGCCTTTTTGCCTCTGTTATAAACCTGCACTGGACTATTTCCTGCTAAAACACATGTCTAATAGCTATGTCATGTCTACAAGAGGTAATTGGTGATTTAAAGCATGTTTGTTTAACTTTCTTTAATTAATTCGATTGAAAGTGTTTTATTTTGTATAGTTCTAATAATTTTATTTATGAAGCAGTCTATTCGGCACTACGAGACACCATGTAATCCGGTACCAAATCCATTCTGGTACCCAAGACAGTTTTGATCTGATACTAACTCCATTTTGGTACCAAGCATGCGCTATTCCGGTACTCCTTGCTCTGTTCTATTCCTATACTAGACTCGCGACTGTGTGCAATCCGGTACCAAAACCTCTGTTTCCAGAATGTGTCAGTTGGACTGGGATAATGGTGAAGATTTCGAGAAGACAGTTGGAAAGAAGCATCTGAATTAGTTTTCTAGTTGCAAGAGACTCCATCGCTCATGCACTTCGTGTCATGAGGATGGAGTTGACTCCTCAAAATTCGATGTAAATCTTAATTCTGGAATTCCCCGAACTATTTAATGTTTATCCATAAATATTGGTAGTATTGGCTTACCTTATATAAGGGATTTTGTGTAGAGAGGAATGTAAGAAATATACGTTAAGAATCAGACAATACTTGTCATCGTGATGTATGAAGTAAAAGAATGTTGATCCAATTTACCAGCTGAATTAATACAAAAGATCTTTCATGTCAATTCTTGGATGTGAGTGAAATTTTTAGTCTGTTAACTCCTTAAGAGGTTCCTTGTTGGTTCGGCAAGGGCCCACCGCCCCAACTAAGGTAAACCTCATTGTATATGTTCTGTGTTTTTGTGTGGATAGTTTACAACAACGTGTGTGTGTGTGTGTGATTAATATTTAATTCATTCTCATGATTGAGAATCAAGTTCATTATTTTGGATTGGTGTGTAACAACAGGTGTTATATCGAATAGACATTTTATTCTCAGATGTTGAATATAGCTATCTCGTAATTTGAAGTGTGAGACTAATATTTTAATTTTATGATTGTAGTATCACAAGGGAACAAGAGACTTTATCTTTCATCTTCATGTGTTGTAATAAAGTCTTTCAGTTATACTGAATTTCCCTCGTGCTAGTTTGATTGAGTTACATGAGATTGAAGTTGGCTTTTGTTTCCATAATGGTTGTAATTGGTTGCTTTAATTTCTACGGGAAACAAGCTTCTTAAAGTTCATACTTTCAATACAAGTGCCTAACATGAACAAACTTGTTTCTCTGAGACAACATTTCTTTGATTGACTGTTTCCCTAGGTTTCATTATTAGTTTTATCTTTTAGGTTTAGAATATACTTTGAAGTGTTTAGAGATCTTAGAAATGGAATTTTTATGTTATTAATTATTTCCTATATGCAACAGACTTAGATAGGTTACTTGTTCTCGGCACATATGATGTAACGACTCTTTCGATTATGAATCCCGGATTGACATTTAAATGAGTGTGAGATATATATTGAACATATTTACACACCAACAGTTTGGCATCGTTGTTGGGGAGTTGTAAATGGTAATAGGTAGAATATTTGCTTTTTGGTTTGATGAAGTATTCGATTGGATTTGAGGATAATCTGAGGGCGGGGAGAAGACGGTAAGACGGAAGGTAAGAACTTGCGCATCCACTTTGGTGGGGTTGCCCCAAAGTCAGGTTGTCCTTCTACCTCTAATTAGGAATCTGTGTTTTCATTGATTTCATTTTTTTATCAGTAGGTATAGGGATAATAAAGGTAGATTTATTGCTCCTAAAATC
>JZKD02S1696336.1:498675-547849 GCA_000966675.3 Picea glauca
AGGAAGAAATTGAAACAACAAAAGGTACTAGATCTGAAGTCACTGTCCAGATCAAAAACATAAGGCAACAAGAAAGGGAGGCAGCACTGGCGACCCCATCCAGAGGAGAAATTGGAAAAGAAGCAGAGGTGATAATAGAAGAGGCTGCATCTGTTGTTGGAAAGCCACACAAAACCTTGGAACAGCTAGAGATACCAAATAACCCGGTGACAGAACCATCACTCAGTGGAGAAAATTCACCACCTCCCTATAGAGTTCTTGGAGACATGGCAGAAGAAGAGGAAACACAACCAATGAAACAGAGACATTTGGATTCCCCATACTGGATATGGCTAAAGATGTTGCTATGAAGAACAATCCATTATATTCACTTCCTCATTTAAGAGGTATGTCAACATAAGACTCTGACTCATTTCTATTTGAATTTGACATATTGTGTAGGAGCTATAACTACACAGATAATGCTCAGAAATTAAGACTTTTCCCAGCCACACTAAAAGATTCGGCACTATGGTGGTTCATGGGCTTAGGGGAACACACAATTTTGTCTTGGGATGGTATGAAGAAGACCTTCCTCCATAAATACTAGGATTACTGCAGACCTAGGGATGTTAGGAATGATATATTCAAAATGCAACAATTAAAAGAAGAAATCTTAGAAGACTACTTAGAAAGGTTCTTATACAATTACCAAAAGACTAAGCAGTTTTCCTTAGATACAACTACAGTTAGGACTGTCTTTCTAAAGGGTGTGAGGGATGATTGCATTGAAGTGTTAAACCTTATGAGTTCTGGGGACATATACCAAAAACCATTTGCAAACATAGTAGAGTATTGTAAAAGATACTCTCGCAGTCAAGCTAAAACAAGGAAAAGTATAAGGGACCCTACCAACATAATTGATACACCCACTTCCGGAGGTGTCACAAGGATTGAGCTAGGAAATTTATTGGAAAAATTTAAAACATATATCCTACACACCATCAACTCCCAACTAGATACCATGCAAATTAAAAGAAAACAAGAGGAAGAAAATGTTGCGTTAACAATCTTCTATCATCAGTGTAGGAGGAAACACCCTGAAAAGGAATGCCCCCTCAATGTTATTGAACTTTGTGGTATTTTCACAGAGGACCATCCTACTAATGAATGCCCTTCTCTCCCCATACTCAATGTCATGTTCAAGGGAGGAGGAGAACCTGAGACATCTTACCCCCCTAGGAGACCATGGAGACAACAAAACCCCAGCATGTTTGTCGACCCAATTACACAATACCCCCAATAGAAATGGGTACCCCCCATGTCTTATCCTTAGTGGTCAACACAAACCCAACCTTGGCAACAGGGGTGGAGAGGACTTGTATATGGAAATGTCCCCTTTCAACCAACAAATTTCCCCCCCTATCCACAATATCCTTCGAATATTTCACAGTTGCTCCCAGGTTTTAACCCCCCTGCTCTTCTTCCACCTCCACAACCACAACAACCACTTTCACTACCCATGAATCCAAGTATGTAGCAACCAATGCAAGCTGCACCCATCCAAAACCCTCCTCGGCCTACTCCTATTCCTGCACAACCTATCCCTAACCCAAATAATAGACTAACACAACCTATACAAAACGTTGAAGTACAAACCTTTCCTACATATGTAATAATGCTAGCTCCATTTAATGGAATTGAATTAAGGTTAGGAAGGATTGTAAACAAAACAAATCCCACTATGGTCATTCAAGAGGAACACATGCATAATCACACAAACCAAGAGGAACAAATATGTGCCCAAACAGTTCAAAGAGAAGAACGGATGACTGATCCAATGAACAAAGAAAGAACCACTCCAGTACCAAAAGAAATCCCTTCTCCCAACTCCTTTGCAGTAGAAACACCCCATGAAGTGAATCCCCCTTACCTAGAAAGGTTTCTCATAAAGAAAACCGAGGAACCTCTAGAACATAATCTAGAGACTGAACTTCAGAATATATGTGTAAATATCCCACTACTACAATCCATTAAAAACATACCTATCTATGCTAAAATTGTAAGGGACTTTTGCATTAAAAATCCAAGGAGAAAGAGGAAGGAACCTCCTGTCGTACGGGTGGTAGGACAGTTATCCGATTTTATAACAACAATTCCTTCCAAGTATAGTGATCTAGGAAACCCAGTGGTAACCATAGAAATCAATGGTGTTGCCTTGCCTAACACATTGATTGATCTAGGGGCAGAAATAAATGTGATGTCAGTAAACACTATGAAAACACTACAACTAGATCACTTAAGACCTACACAAACTTTGCTAGAGCTTGCAGATAAATCAGTCACCACCCCAACAAGAATTTTAGATGATATAAAAGTGACATTGGCCTCTTGGGAATACCCTATGGATTTCTTGGTAATCCATCTCAAATCCCCCAAACCAGGACACCCAGTGGTACTAGGACGATCTTGGTTGGCCACTGTTGATGCATTCATCAGTTGTTGATCTGGAGAAATGACAATTTCCAATGGAACTCAAAGTAAAAAACTTATCATTTTTCCCCCCGCCCAACCAACCACAGAAGTTCCTCTTTGGTTGGAGAATCCGTATGGGGAGGAGGAATGTACCCAACCCTTGTTGACACTTGAACAAGTAAAAGGAGTACAAGAACACTCTAAAGAACAAATCCTAAGTGTATTCTTTGTTTCTCCGGCATGCATTGACTATCCCAAATCTTTCCCCAACTACACACACATCTTTAGCCCTGAATTTTAAGAAATTTGGCACCCTTCCACTTCTACAATAGCCACTCTTTCGCAAATAGAGGAAGGGAAGGAGTCTACTGTCCAAGCTATAGAAATCAGTCCTGGGAAGTCCCTTTATATCAATGCCATCCTATAAATAGATCAACAACAAAAGCTGGTACAAATGATTCAGGAGAAATCCGATGTGTTTGCATGGGATTACTCTGACATGAAAGGGATCCACCCAGATACATGTATGCATCATATTTACACTAACGATCAAATCATACCTATTCGATAGCCCCAGAGAAGAATGAACCCAGCCTTGAAAGATATAGTAAAGGAAGAACTCCAAAAACTCCTACAAGCCAATTTCATTTACCCTATATCAGATAGAAAATGGGTCTCCCCATTAGTTATTGTACCCAAGAAAAATAGGAAATGGCGGATTTGTGTGGACTTTCAAGAACTAAACAAGGTCACCTATAGAGACTACTTCGCTTTACCTTTCATAGATCAGGTCTTGGATACTTTATCTGGGAAGAGGTACTTTTATTTTCTGGATGGGTTTAGTGGCTACAACCAAATACAAATTTCACCAGAAGACCAGGATAAGACCACATTCACATGCCCTTGGGGAACCTATGCTTATAGGGTTCTCCCCTTTGGGTTATGTAATGCCCCTGCTACCTTTCAGAGGGTTGTCTTGGCTATTTTCTCTGATCTGACCAATGATTGTGTGGAAGTCTACATGGATGACTTCACGGTATATGGGAATAATTTCCAACAGGCATTGGATAATTTGAAGAAGGTACTGGTTAGATGCAAAGAGACCAACCTCTCACTTAGTCACGAAAAATCAAGAATGATGCTTACTGAAGGAATCTTTCTAGGTCACCACATCTCTAGTACCAAAATAAGAGTGGACCCTGCCAAAATTGACATTATTTCCCAAATTAAGATCCCTAGTTCACAAAAGGAAATCAGAAGTTTCCTAGGGCATGTCGGCTACTATAGGAAGTTTATTCAAAATTTTACAAACCTAGTTGCCTCCCTTTTCAAACTACTAATGAAAGATGTTGAATTCTATTGGGATGAGCAATGCCAAATCTCCTTTGAAATCTTAAAAACAAAACTTTCAAGTGCTCCTGCTTTAAGAGGACCAAACTGGTCTCTTCCTTTCCATATATGTACATATGCCTCAGATACCGCTTTGGGAGCTGTATTAGGACAAAGGGAAGGGAAAATTCCCTATGCTATATACTTTGTTAGTAAGGACCTCTCACTTGGTCAAGAAAACTATAATGTCACAGAGAAAGAATTCTTATTAGTAGTACATGCCATCAACAAGTTTAGACACTATATAACAAGATACGAAGTTTTTGTGCACACAGATCACTCAGATATCCGATTTCTAATGAATAAACCGGTTACAAATGCTAGAGTAACTAGATGGCTCTTGTTACTACAAGAATTTAATATCACTATTATAGACAGGCCTGGAAGAGATAACTTGGTTGTTGATTTTCTGTCTAGGCTTATCCATATAGGTGACAATACTCCAGTAGATGAGGATTTTCCGGATGAGAATTTATTTTCCATTTCTACTTTCACCCCTTGGTATGAAGACGTAGCCAACTATTTGGTATCTGGCAAGCTGCCTCAAGGAATGACATCCAGAGAAAAACAAAGAATGATCCAACTAAGTGCCAATTATATGTGGCATGAAGATACCTTATACTGAACGGGACCTGATTTGGTAATCATAAGATGTGTCCGGGAAGATGAAATGCAGGATATCTTCAGAGCCTTCCATGACAGCCCATGTGGTGGCCACTTTGCTGACAAAAGGACAGCTTACAAAATCTTACAATCTGGCTATTATTGGCCGACCATTTTTAAATATGCAAATAAATACGTGGCCACCTGCGATGATTGCTAAAGAATGGGAAGACCTACATCAGTCGATGAAATTCCACTCCAAGCCCATGTAGTAATCGAACCCTTTGAAAAATGGGCCTTAGATTTTTTAGGACCTATCAATCCCATGTCCCGGAAGAAAAAGTACATATTAGTTTGCACAGAATATGTAACAAAATGGGTAGAAGCCAAGGCCATGTATTCAACCAATGAACAATCTGTTGTAGATTTTCTCTTTGAGGAAATTTTCACTTGTTTCGGGGTACCTCGGGAGATAGTCACTGATCAAGGAACACAATTCACCTCAAATTTGGTTAAGGCCCTTACCGAACAATTAAAGATCAGACATAGAAAGTCCTCACCCTATCACCCCCAAGCCAATGGCCAAGTAGAATCGAACAACAAAGTGATATAGGCCATCCTCACTAAGACTATTTAGCTGCATCACAAAGACTGGGCTAATAGGTTGCCTCAGGCCTTGTGGGCCTATAGGACAGCCTAGAGAAATACAACAGGCCATACATTGTATGAGTTGGTATATGGGAAGTAGGTACTACTGCCCATAGAGTTTCAGGTAAAGACCTTCAAAACTACCATGCAATTAGGAATGGACCTGGATGAAGCTCAAAAACAAAGGCTATTACAATTAAATGAGCTTGATGAGATAAGACAAGATGCTCTACAAAGAACCACCCTAATACAAGAACAAAGGACCAAATGGCATGAAAAGTACATTAAACAGAAGTCCTTCCATCCAGGTGATTGGGCCCTCCTATATGATAGTAGATTTAAAAATTTCAAAGGCAAACTATCTACCATATGGATGGGGCCCTATGAGGTTGATATAGTATATGAAAATGTGCAGTAACGATAAAGACTATTGATGAAAAGAAGACTTCCCTTGTTGTAAATGGACATCGTCTGAAGGTTTATCAAAAACCTCTGTCAAAGGAGGATTTTGTCAAAAATGTTCTTTAGACTGCCGAAATACAACTGGTAAGCGAGAGGGTTTTCCCTCCTGCTGACCTACCATAGTAATTTCAAATTGTATAAATTCTTTTTTGTACATAGGTGTGATATGAGATGAAGTTTTTCTTTATTTTTAACTAACAAAGACAAAAGAGAATTGGTGGTGTTCCCATGTAGATAAACAAATAAGGAGGACAACTACCAGAAAGAGTCTTCTTTAAGTTTTTCAGACTCTTTAAAATTGAAAACACCAGCAAGCAGGAACTAGCCCAGGCTCGACAAAAATCCACGGGATAGTATAGAGAACCTTCTTTAAGTTTTTTAGACTCTCTAAAATTGAAAACACCGGCGAGTAGGAACTGGCCCGGGCTCGACAAAAATCCACGGGACAGTATAGAGAGTTTCCTTTAAGTTTTTCAGACTCTATAAAATTGAAAATACTGGCGAGCATTAACTAATCTAGGCTTGATAAAAATACACAAAAAAGTAGTAGTTAGGATTATTATTATTGTGTTGTAATAAAAGAGGAAATGATAGCAAAAGTGCGGTCACCTTGGTTCCAAAAGAAAAGGAGTTTTGTCATCTCAGTTACTGATCATTACAGAGTACCCTCCTGTTACAAAGCTTTCCTGCATTATTCCTCTATAAACTTTGGCGACTGCATGGTTCTTCAGACAGATTTTGACCATAGAACACCAGTTATTTCTATAAATTACTGTCACCAAAACCAGTGTCAAGATTTTTAAGCTCAAGAAATATCACTTTTGGGTGCTTATCGCGCATCAATGAAGGGCCACCAAATCATCTCATTGTGTCTATCCGGTACCGGATCCTATCCGGTACTGGATCCTATCCAGTATAAAATAATGGGCCTTGTGTTATTCCGATACCAACTACAAATTTTACACACATGTGATCCGGTACTTAGGCGATCCTGTACCAACTGCAAATTTTACACACAGGTAATTCGGTACCCATGCGATCCTGTACCAACTACAAATTCTACACACAGGTGATCCAACACTCAGGTGATCCTATATCAACAACAAATTCTACTCACAGGTGATCCAGTACTTAGATGATCCAGTACTGGTAAGAACATGATGGGTAACTCTTCATCATGTTTCCAAGTCGCTGTCAAATTATTAGCACAAGGACATACATATTCAACACTCTTTTTTTTGTATTATTTAAAGAAATTAGACTAAATATGCATTTAGAAAATCTGATTTCTCTTGGATCATGACGTACCCCGTTCTGTCACAAATCTCTGTAGAAATCTTAGACCTCACCTCCATAAGAAGGAAGTGTCCTACGAAACATCCAGAATGCAAAATCACGATGTATTTTATCGGATCAAACTCCCTCTGTCTATCTGATACATAAACCCCGTGATTAGTTGCCATACCATATCAGACGATGTGAACCATGAATATCAACATATCAAGTAATGATCCCAGTTGATTTCATTTACATGAGTCCCGACCATAACGACCACCTCCTTTCATGAATATCGTCTGCCCCCAAGCTTCCCATGAATCTAGAAACCATTAGTAGATCTGATTTACCTCACCATATCATCATGAGTATCGACGTGACCATTGTAATCTACACTTCCATTCATAAATGCTCCTCTGGATGGCTCCACCATCTAGATGAGCATTATTTACCCTTGTTTTCACACTATCTACAGACACCCTATGCCTTTGTATCCCTCGTAGGTCCCTCCCAACCAATACTCTATCATCCGGTACTCAACCCTCTGTCCATGCCTTATCCACCTAAGAGAATTTCTTAAAATAGCATGGGGGTCGACATGCATGAGCCAATATTTCAGATATACAAAGAAACAATAGAATATCAGGCTTGCAAGAAAAAATATGAATAGGTAGCGTGGGTGCCATTCTTGGAGAAATTTAAGGGTCATCATGAGGGAATTTCTCTCAACTTCACATAGACATATGATGGAGAGAATGTGCAGTTTGGGGAGGTGAAGTTAAAAATTACAGAGGCCACTATAGCAGAGGCTACAGGTCTCTCGATGGCTGGAGAAATATACTTCAAAAGAGTAATCATGGACAAAAGTCTCTGTCAACAATTCCTCAAACTAGAACATCACAAACCTGATTGGACCAAGGGCATCCCTCGGAGCTATATCAAAGAAAAATACTGGACAATGCTTATAAGTCTGCATAAATTCCTCACCTGTGAGGGAAGGTATGCCATGACCTTCATTTATCATTTAAAGATTTTGTCACATTTTGAGGGAGGACCACAGATAAAGTTTCCCTATTTTTTATGGATGAGTTTAAATAAAATGGAAAGAGGGGTAAGGTCAATTTCTAAGAAACCTGAGACTAGTCTTCATCATCACGGTTTAATCAAATTTCTGGTTGTTCATGCTCTAAAAACACAAGGGGGTAGTTGGAAGGAGTTGCTCCAACAGAGCTTCGCTCAAGAGAAATCCAAGTCGGTTGAGACATAGGAGGCAGGGACACACAATGAAGGCTCAAGCATAAAAGAAAAGAAAGACATGGCATCAGGAGGTAAAGAAGACACTGCTGCACCCAACTCATCTCAGCCCCTTGAGAAATCAGTGAAAAAAAATTCTATTGTGGGAGAGCCTATTATACCAAGAAAGAAGACAACCACTCAATTCCAGAGAGTAAGTCCTACTTCGGTTCAAAGGGGTAAAAGATGAAAAGAGGGTTCAGAACCATGTGGTCAATCGGATAGCATTCCCGAAAATATTGTGGAAATGCCATCAGAACTAGCCATTCAAATAGAGAAGACCCTTGAATTTTAGTTACAAAGCAAGAAAAAGTCTGCACCAGCAGAAGCGTCTAGCTCAGTCCTGCACCCTAAAGACCAATGGTCGCATAATAAGAAACAAAAGAAGGGGGAGATGGATCAACAGGATATTTTACTAGAGCCAACTATAAAACCCCCTCCAAAATCCCCTAAGCAATTGAAGAGTATTTTTGAAGTTGCTCGGCCTTCCCAAAGCTTGGTTGGTGGCTTGAAGGAGACTGCTAAGGTGACAAGTAAAAATAGAAAGAAAATAGAATGAAAGAAAGTACAAGTTCCAGAATCCACACCTCAATATTCTAGGTTAGGAATACGAGTTTTCTAGCAAAAGAAAACCCCAGAAGTTACAGTTCAAGCCCACAAGATAAAGGTCCAGTAAACAAAGGAAGTATAGGTGTCCAGGCATGTCCCTATTAGTAAATCAAAGAAAAGGAAACTGTTTGAAGAAACTCCTACCCCTGTCAGCAAGTCTAAGAAATCCTCGCCACCCATATGCAGGACCACCAGAAGTATGGCTAAACAACAGACAATTCCAAACATACCTTCTCCTCAAAAAGAACCTGTGGATGTTCCAAGTTATCTAAACAAAGAGAGTGGTTGGGGAGCTGTCACAAGCGAATCAGAAGGAATGGTAACAATAATTGAGACAAAAGGGTTGGTAACAGAGACTTTGATGGATTTGAGGAAAGGAGAAGAAGCTCGAGAGGTGGTAACTCAGGAAGCATTCACACCAAGTCCAGGAAAATCTTTGAGCAGGCGAAAGATGATAATAAAGGATCTGAGGAGTCTGAGGAAAGAAAAAGAGGCTCGAGAGATGGTGGCCAAGGAAGTACTCACACCAAGTCCAGACCAGTCCCTGAATGAACAAACATTATTCATGGAAATTGAAAGATTGAAACAAGAAATTGAAGAATACAAAATATCGGACAGGCATATCAAGGCAGAGAATGTAGAATTGAAGGAGCAACATGCGAAGGTCTCTGCCAAACTTAACAAAGTCTTGCGATTGGTCCATTACACTTGGGTGATCATGAAGGAATTAAAGAGTGAAGATTTTGGTGTTAACATTTTGCAATCTGAGGAATGACAACGAAGGGTCCAATTGTGCAGAAAGTTTTTGGGTATCAGTTTTTGGTAACGTTGCATGAGGACATGTAACATCTTCAGCATGGTGGAAATGTTGAGTCTCCATTTTGACATAAGATAATACCCTATCTTACCCTATATCTAAGCCTTTTTTCCTCTGTTATAAACCTACACTGGACTATTTTCTCCTAAAACACATGTCTAATAGCTATGTCATGTCTACAAGAGGTAATTGGTTATTTAAAGCATGTTTGTATAACTTTCTTTAATTAATTCGATTGAAAGTGTTTTATTTTGTATAGTTCTAATAATTTGATTTATGAAGCAGTCTATCCGGCACTACCAGACACCATGTAATCTAGTACTGAATCCATTCTGGTACCCAAGACAATTTTGATCTAGTACCAACTCCATTATGGTACCAAGGTGTGCGCTATTCCGGTACTCCTTGCTCTGTTCTATTCTTGTACTAGACTCGTGACTGTGTGAAATCCGGTACTAAAACCTCTATTTCCAGAATTTGTTAATTGGACTGGGATAATGGTGAATATTTTGAGAATACAGTTGGATAGAAGCGTCTAAATCAGTTTTCCAGTTGCAAGAGACTCCATCGCTCATGCACTTCGTGTCATGAGGATGGAGTCGACTCCTCAAAATTCAATGTAAATCTTAATTCTAGAATTTCCCGAACTGTTTAATGTTTATCCATAAATATTGGTAGTATAGGCTTACCTTATATAAGGGATGTTGTGTAGAGAGGAATGTAAGAAATATATGTTAAGAATCAGACAATACTTGTCGTTGTGATGTATGAAGTAAAAGACGGTTGATCCAATTTACCAGCTGAATTAATACAAAAGATATTTCATGTCAATTCTTGGATGTGAGTGAAAGTTTTAGTTTGTTAACTCCTTAAGAGGTTCCTTGTTGGTTCGGCAAGGGCCCACTACCCCAACTAAGGTAAACCTCATTGTATATGTTCTGTGTGTTTGTGTGGATAGTTTACAACAACGTGTGTGTGTGATTAATCTTTAATTCAGTCTCAGGATTGAGCATCGAGTTCATTATTTTGGATTGGTGTGTAACAACAAGTGTTATATCAAATAAACATTTTATTCTCATATGTTCAAGATAGCTATCTCGTAATTTGAAGTGTGAGACTGATATTTTAATTTTATGATTGTAGTATCACAAGGGAACATGAGACTTTATCTTTTATCTTCATGTGTTGTAATAAAGTCTTTCAGTTATACTAAATTTCCCTCGTGTTGGTTTGATTGAGTTACATGAGATTGAAGTTGTATTTTTTTCCAGAATGGTTGGAATTGATTGCTTTAATAGCTACAGGAAACAAGCTTCTTAAAGTTCATCTTTTCAATACAAGTGCCTAACATGAACATACTTGTTTCTTTGAGACAACATTTCTTTGATTGACTGTTTGCCTAGGTTTCATTATCAGTTTTCTCTTTTAGGTTCAGAATATACTTTGAAGTGTTTAGAGATATTAGAAATGGAATTTGTATGTTATTAATTATTTCCTATATGCAACAGACTTAGATAGGTTACTTGTTCTCGACACATATGGTGTAACGACTCTTTCGATTACGAATCTCGGATTGACATTTAAATGAGTGTGAGATATATATTAAACATATTTACACTCCAAAAAGATTGAATACAATAAACACAGAGATAGGAAGAATAACACAAATATCCAGTGAACAATATCTTCTATTAAATAATGAAATAGGTTGAAATTGTAAAACTACAGAACTGAAACTTGCTCGAATGGTGGTAGCTATCTATGAGAACAGATGTGGTTGATACACACATCTGTCTGAGTAGAATAGATTACAATCAGGATCCAAAGGCCCTTTTCATATTACTCATGAATTCCAAAACCCTAAACATCCAAAAACCTAACCCTAGAAGGTGAAACGCTAAAAGTCATGTGGGCCCTATGGGTAAGTTGGTGTAATTTGGTACCTCAACTTACTAGGGTCGTAACGTTTGCATACAACCTCCGTTTTAGGCGCATGATAGCCCGTTGGAAAGGTATTTCAGAGAAATACACATTTCGACACCAAACTCTGACTTCATCTACAGTTTGTATGTGGAGATCCAAAAAATACATTTAGGGCCCCAAAATGGCCCTCGAAGTACAACAATATGTGATGACATGAAAACATACAAAATAAGTCAGTTGGATAAGGAGAGAGGCCACATGTATCCACCTAGAGGATGTGTGGGGATTCAGACATCCCAAGCAGTGTAGAACCCACAATTACAAAGAAGTATAGAAGAATGTGTTGAACAAAAACAGACACGAGGAGCCAATTGGAATAGGTGGGTGGCCACCAATATCCACCTAGATCAATCATCCCCCTTAGGAATCAATGGTATCCATTGTGTTGAGTTCCCCCATTAGGTGAGGAAAATTCTATTGGATTTGGCCCCGAGTGAGCCACTTGCCTTAGTGTAGGATTTTCTCGACCTTGACAACCCAATAAAGTTGGATCTGTTGTTGGTGAGTTCCCTTGATCTGTGTTTCCACTATCTAATCAATGGATGCTTGTTCCATATAGTTAGGGTTGAGATTTGTTGGTGTCAGTTCTTCTGCAATCTCAGAGGTGTCCAATAATGGTGGAAAATATGGTCGAAGGAGGTCCACATTGAATAATGTATGCATACCAAGGAAGGGTGGAGTTTTAAGCTCAAAATAATTTCTACCCACAGCCTTGGTGATAATGTAAGGCCCATAACGAAGTGGGTGAAGCTTCCAATGGGGCCCGGTGAGACACTCTTTCTGCAAATGTAACCAGATTTTGTTGCCAACTTGAAACTAGTGTGGTACCCTGTTTTGATCATGGCACTTATTGTACTTAGCATTGGATTTATGCAAAATCCCCTGGACCTGTTGGTGGATGTGTTGAATACGCTCAATGAATCTTGTGGCTTTGTCTATCGCAAACTAATCATGGGACTATTTGGTATATACGGTGGCAAGAGGAAGTGTAACATCAATGGGTCCCAAGAGTTGGAATCCCAGACCCACCTGAAATGAGCTATGGCTGGTGGAACTATGGAGAGCCCTATTGTAACTGTGTTGGAAATATGGGAGACTCTTGTCCCATGTATGAGGATTCTTAGAATTGTACATGAGAAGGATGTGCACAATCATTTGATTGACGACCTCCATTAGGCCATCTATTTGGGGGTGGAAAGCAGTGGATTTTGTGATCTTGGTGTCCAACAAATACTTGAGACTCAACCAAAAGGTGATGAGGAACCTATTGTCTCAGTCAGAGATGATGGTCTGTGGTATCCCAAAGTGGACCCAAACTCGTTCGAAGAAGAGATGGGAAGTATATGTCATTGTGAAATTATTCTTACAGGTTGTGAGGATGGCCATCTTCAAAAACTGATCAACGACCATAAGCACGCAATTATTTCTGTACTTGGTGGATAACAAACCAGACATATTATTGGTGTCCACCCACCTATTCCAACTAGCTCCTCATGCTCATTTTTGTTCAACATGTTCTTCTGTACAACTTTGTAATCGTGGGTTCTACACTTCTGGGGTTGTTTTAAGCCCCACACATCCTCCAACTGGATACGGGTGGCCTATCACCTAATCCAATGGGCTTATTTTGTATTTTTTCATGTTAGAACATCTTGTTGTACTTCTGGGGTCGTTTTGGGGCCCTAAACATTGTTTTTTTGGATCTCCATAGTCAAACTATAGACTGAGTCTAAGTTTGATAGTGAAATGTGTATTTCTCTGAAAGACCTTTCCAATGGGCTATCACGCACCTAAAATGGAGGTTGTATGAAAAAATTATAACCGTAGGAAGTTGAGGCACCAAATTACACCAACTTACCCATAGGGCCCACATGAATTTTGGCATTTCACCTTCTAGGGTTAGGTTTCTAGATGTCTAGGGTTTTGGCATTCATGAGTAATATGAAAAGGGCCTCTGAAGCTTCATTGTAATCAAGTCTTCTCAAATGGATGTGCGTAGCAGCCACATCTCTTATCAGAGATAACTACCACCATTCGAGCAAGCTTTAGTTTTGCAGTTTTACAGTTGCAGCCTATTTCATGATTTAATAGAAGATATTGTTCACTGGATATTTGTGTTATTCTTCGTATCTCTGTGTTTATTGTATTCAGTCTGTTAATCAGTTTGTTTCACTCCTAAATCTGTATCAGTGTGGTTGGGGTTGGCCAGTCATGAATGAATTGGATCTTAGTTGGATCAACATGTACCCCATGCTCATCAACAATATATCCTAGGTATTGGACCCTGTTCATTCCAAAAGAACATTTTCCCAAGTTGGCATAAAGCTTGTGTTGCCACAGAGTGCTCAAAACCTGTTGAATATTCTGCATGTGGTCCTCCCACATTCTGCTGAATATGAGGATATCATCCAAATATACTACCACAAAGGAGTTGGTGAAGGGTCTTAATACACCATCCATCAACCTCATGAAAGTGGTCGGCACATTTGTTAATACAAAGGGCATGACTAGCCATTCCTAGAGACCTTTAGACTTGAAGGTTGTCTTCCAGAAATTAGTTGGTTCATTGGGAACCTGGTGGTAGCTAGACTTCGGGTCAATCTTGCTGAAGAAAGTTTCCCCCTTGAGTTGGTCAAGAAGGTCATCAATCCTGGGAATGGGGTAGCGGTGCGTCGGGGGTCAAATCAATTGGATGCTTGATTTGGCAGTCTTTCAGTACCCCTCTAGGTGAGGCGAATATGTCTTTGTATTCTTCCACGTTCTAGTCCACTTACTTCTGCTACAAAGAGAGGTGTTGTGTAGATGCCATGGATGTGGTTATGACCTTATGCTTATTGTGAGAATGGATCACAAAGAAGATGAACTTCCCAGTTTGTGAAATGACCTTACTGCATTTCTTAATAGAGATTAAAGAAATATTAGTAGACGGTGCTGCCTTTGGGATCCTGTACAACTGTCTACCCAAAGTAATAATAACACTTCGGGGTCTAGACTTATACACAACATGACACTTCCACAAATATGGTTGTCCTAAAAGAACATCACAAACTTCAATGGGAGAAATATCACACAGTACCTCATGTTTTAAAGGCTTGATATCGTAGGGAAGACCACATTGTTGGCTAAAACGAAGATCTCTTCCTTGACGAAGCCAACGGATGGTGTAGGGATGTGGGTGTGGTGTCATTGGTAGGTCCAGCCACTTGATGACCTATGTTTAAATAATTTTCTTTTGAATACCATTGTTGACAATGAAATGAATTAGAGCCCCCTTGACCCACATCTGTGAGTGAAAGAGGCGTTCCCCTTCCTCTGGTTCTTGTGGTTCGCTTGGTCTTACTTTGGTGGTAGAGATCGTGGCATTGGGTTCAACACTGATAATTTGCTTCCCTCCTTCAGGATTTGACTTGGAATCAGAATCATCCTCTGATTCAGAAGACTTCATCTCGACCACAAGGGACTTCTTGGAGCGACATTCGTTGGTGTTCTGCCAAGGAATTTTATGGTACTCACACCATTTTCCTTTTTCCTTCTTCGTCTTATTGTTTCCCTTCTTGTGTTGCAGCTTGGATAGATTGTCCTGAGGGTGGCCATCTTGAATTGGTCCCTTGCTATGTGGGTTGGGATTTCCTTTTCCCTGCTTCGACTATGAGGGGTTTGCATATCCAAACTCTCATTGTATCTGATTAAATTTCTACTCGATCTTGACAGTGTATCTATAATCCATGCCAAATGAGGTGATGTCCAGGAAATCCATTTCTATTTGAATGTATCTATGCAAAAAGCCATGGTATTTGAGCACTAGATGACGCTCAAAATATTTGATACCCAATTTGGTGGGTAGGGTATGGAAAATATTGGTGAAGTCTGGTACTGTTTGGTCCCTTTCTTGACGTAGGGTGGTCCATTTGGTGTACTGGTCCTTGTAGCTTCCAACAGGGTAGTACTTTTATTTAATGGCATCCTAAAAGGAATCCCATGTAGGGGCCACCAAAAAAATTGAAAATTCCTCCATGGCCCTTTGCTCAGAGTAAGTATCCCACTAGTCTTTAACATGGGGAACGACCTTGAAGAGTGCAAAAGTGATCTTTTCCCTATCGGAAAAATTGTCGACCAAAAAATATCCTTCAAGCAGATTCAATCATTTATCTACAACATCCTTTATCAGTCCTTCAAATAACAGAATATCAAAATTGACTTGTGCCTTAAAGTGGGTTGCATGGCTGCTTGATGAATATGCTTCTCCTGTGGGCAACCGTCAAAGGATTTGTGCGAAGTTGTCCATCATTTCGTTCCTTTGTCATGCGAGGGATTCCTCGAGCAACATTTTAATAGGATCTCCTACTCCATCATATTTATTTTCATCTCCCATGGGTTGTTTTCGGTCTTGGCGCGACCGATCTAGTAATGGCTCGATTGGTTCGAGTCCCAACTTCTTGTACCCAGACCTTGTCAGGGACATGCACGAAGAAAAATAAATGAAGAGAAGACCGCTCTAATACCACTAATATAGATTTAGGTGTGGAATGAATTGATTAACATACTGAATAAAATAAACACAGAAATAGGAATAATAACACAAATATCCAATGAACAATATCTTCTATTAAATAATGAAATAGGATGAAATTGTAAAACTGCATAACTGGAACTTGCTCGAATGGTGGTAGTTATCTCTAAGAAGAGATGTGGTTGCTTTGGGAATATTTCTTATCAAAATCGATTACAATGAGGCTCCATAGGCCCTTTTCATATTACTCATGAATTAAAAAACCCTAGAAGGTGAAACACAAAAGTCATATGGGCCCTATGGTTAAGTTGGTGTAATTTGGTACCTCAACTTCCTAGGGTCATAAATTTTCCATACGACCTCCATTTTAGGTGTGTGATATCCCATTGGAAAGGTATTTCATAGAACTACACATTCTGTCGTCAAAGTCTAAATCAGTCTACAATTTGACTGTGGTGATCCAAAAAAACAATGTTTAGGGGCCCAAAATGGCCCCAGAAGTACAACAAGATGTGTTGACATGAAAAAATACAAAATAAGCTAGTTGGATTAGGTGAGAGATCACTTGTATCCACCTGGAGGATGTGTGGGGCTTCAGACAGCCCCAGAAGTCTAGAACCCACAATTACAAAGCAGTACAAAAGAACGTGTTGAACAAAAATGGACACGAGGAGCCAGATAGAATAGGTGGGTGGCCACCAATATCCACCTGGATGACGAACTTAGACTCTATGCCCCCCTAAGATTTGAATCACGACCACTTATCTACTTTCATATTTTCAACCTTGTGTCTTTATATTACTATGTAAACAATCTATTTTACCCATAAATGGAGACTCCTCACCAATCACCTTTGTAGTCAGTTCTTGTTAGTTGATATCATCATTATGGTGTCTTAGGTTTGTCTCATCCTAGTTCCCCATGCAATTATCGTACCATCATTAATGACTCCTACATTCATTTTTACCCTAATACATTCATTGTCACCCTAACTTACCATCCTAGGCCCTCAACTTATTTTATAGTTAGTCTATCCTTCCTAATCTCCTGATTATCCATCACCAAGTATTTATGTACTCAAAATGTTCTCCCCAAATTACCCTATTTTTTTTTTTTGGAATATAAATCCCTAGGAAAACCCCTAGGAACTTCCCCTAATTTTGAGTATGTTACATAGGGTAAACCAAATTGACATGGTTTTAACACCTAACTCAATAGAGACATTGAGTGAGGCCCACTTAGGAAAAGACAACTAGCCTTGGGACTTGAACCTAGGGCTTCCTATGTGATATTCATGACTCTCAACCACTCAAGCTACCCTACTAGGATAATTCACCATATTTTTTATGCTCCATTCAAGGGAATTCATAAGTCCCATATTCATTGGCCAACTTGTCTACCCATGTCACAATGTTATTCAATTACCTTTGTCCACTTACTTTCACACCTTCTTTTGGTTTCTAGGGGTTCCTCCATCCCTTCAAATGAATCTTCCCCTATCGACATCAACTCATCCACTTTGCAGGCTGGTTTATAGGCCTTATCACCCTTAGCCCTCATTTACCTTATTGATGGGTTGTCTCAGATTGTGTAGGGACTTTCATTATTTCTCCTTGACCCCATCATTTCTCCCATGCTTGAATTCAAGTCACAATTTCCTCATGGAGATTCATTTGATCCATTATTCTAGATCATAGTTGAATACCCTCATACATGTGTTTCCCTTTTCAACATTGTTTGGAGCCTTGAATGGGAGATTTCTGTTGAGCACTCAACACACCCTAAAAAGCCTCTGTCATTTTTTTTCTTTTTTGGGTACCACTTGATATTTTGCACTATCTGATTTGACTTCATTCTAAGAAATTTTTTGTCTTTTATTATTCTCATGAATCTCATCACCTATTCAGGTTTGTTTTAAATTATGAAATCCTATCACTTAAAATCCCTTAACACCTGAACAAAGAATCGACAATCGAAACACTTCACTCGACGCGCTTAGATTCGGCATCGGAAGGAATTCAAAGAAGGAAAAGAACCACTCAGAAAACCTCGGTCATTGAGCACTGATCTCCATCGGCATCGGAAAAATAAATTTTGTGTTTTGCATCAAGTATTGCATAAGTATATCTCCCATATCTGATTCCCTTTCGGCATCGGTAAAAGATGAGGGGGATAGACGTTAACAAAGAGAGAAAAGATATCATCGATAGTCGATCCTTGACACACTTATTGGAATCCGAAAGAGCCTAAAATGATCGCAACAAAAATTCTGACCATGCTAAAAGTTACTCCCGATCGCCGATTCCCGATGCATTTTCGACATCGGGACTTTTTTGAGGGAGCTAATCCGAAGGAAGCACTTGATAGGTTTATCGCGGATCGCTGACCTTGGATATTTTTTCGACATTGGAAAGTTAAGGTTGTTTTAGAATGAATAACTTAAGGAAATTCCCGACTTCGATTAATACATGTGAATTAGGTCATTGGTCTTCAACGCCATGTGTCTTTACCAGATTGGAGAACCATACGGTCTAGTTTTACCCGAATCATTCTTGGTTCCCTGAGTCTGATTCGCACCTCTGAGTTAGCTTTTCCACAACAACATTGCACGTTGAGACTGATCGACGTCGGATATTTTTTCAGAAAGAAAATCAACGAAAACCTTCATAGCACATCCCCAATCCACCCACTGAGAGAGCGACACGAAGGGACATTTTAGCATTAGATATAATCAGATTTTGAGCATTTAAGGAGATAATTAATACCAAATCCCACATTATTTGATACCTTGTACGCCAATCAAAACAACCGTTTAAATTCACCGATAGACCACATAACTCCCCGCGCCTCTGCCGTCAACCCACGATGAATTCAAGTTATAGAGATTCAGCGACAAATTTGTTAAAATTTCACTCATAATCCGAAATGAATGGTTGATGCGACATGATAAGTTCTTCCCTGTTTAAATTCTCTTGAGTTATTGTAAACAAAATCATTTTGCGTATAATAGGATTCCTGAGCATACGAAGGAGCAAGACGAGTGACTCAAAAGATGTATCGATCCTGTGATTGTCAAAACAATCAGGTTTTAACAAGCTTCATAGGTATGTATTCTAGTCTGTAAATTTGTTGGATATAATTCATATGTTTTTATCCGGTTTTTGTTTTACACAATCTATGAAAGTTTATTTTAGTTGCAGGAACAATGTCGCTAATAAATACAACAACCAAGTGATTGACAAGGGCACCGAAGTTGAAAGAACCAGAGGTAGGTGAAGGATTCTCTCCAGGGGCCGCAAAACAATTAGAATACACTCTGAGGCCGAAACCTTTCATTAAGACAACAACGAAGAAGGTTTTCATCCAACCCCCGACCTTTGGAGATATACAAGCAAGCACAAGGTCCAAGATGGAACTCCCATGTTGGGGAGAATTCTTTAACAATATCAGTTGGGAGGAATACCCAAAATATATCCCACACAGTAATCCATATGTAAGAGCACTTGACGACGATGTGTTCTTGAACATCCGACGGTCATACCTACATATGCTGGCAAGAAAAACCCCCATTTTTCCTTGTATATAAGTCCTGAAGTGGCTCATTGACCACACAAAATTTTTTAATCAAAAATGACAATGGTGGGTGTGTCAGAGTGTTCCTTCTGGTAGAAGTTCAAAAATACTACAAACTCAGAGACCTCGAGGAGCATCTAAATACAGATTTTGTCGTGAAGTTATATGAATGCCATGACACCAGCTGGACAATGGCCTCATGGTGGAGGGAAGAAAATAAGTTCACCAGCCAAAGCACTGACTGGTACAGGATGACCAACTTAAGGGATCCATACATATATTTGATGGATCTCATCTGTCGATTATATGGAGAGAAGGAATGCTCCATATTTTCAGAGGCATGGATGCCCTTAGCGTACACAGTGGAAATATCCAGGAGCGGTTTCAACTAGGGAGTGAAAATTTATAAACAATTAATCATTTCTATACAACATGCTCAGACGCTAAAGGAAGGAGAGACACCAACTTTCTACATGGCTTCATACTTTCTCAATGTCATGTGTGCCAGAAACATATTTGTCAGCATGAATCTGAGCTGGAATGTTGCAGAGCTACCAATCCATGTCTACTTTATCATGTTATGGGAGAACATGTATAAGAAGTCTTACTCCCTCATCTATGATGAATTCATTGTGCGGATTTATTTTATTCTTTTTAAGAAGGAATTCCCGAGACTATCAGTTGCGGCCAAGAAAATGATATCTAAGGTAGGCCACTAGTACTTGGACGAGTGCTACACCTACATCAAGGTGTTTAGAGCCACCAGAGCACCACATCTCCTACCAACTCATGTCCCGGACCGACTTGTAGTAGGATACATATGCTATCAAACCATATTGCAAGGATACAATGCCACCCTAGTCAAGGACAAGAAGCAGGTGTTCATACCCTATGGTTTCCATGTAGGTTTCTACTTGGTAAAGGATACCACTCAAGCCAAATAAGAAGGGTTGAGCCAACTCGAGTTCATATTCTAGACAGGTCAATTCTGCAAGCACGATCCAAAGGGTGTGGTCTTGCAAAATGCTTCACAAGTGTCGTCCTGCTGGTCGTATGCCCACGAAAAATGCGAAGATGAAGTATTCATAGAAAATGCCTAGGAGTGGGACGAGGTGTTAGTAAGGATGGCTGACCCAAAAATGAACAGGTTCAAGGCCATGAGAATGGATGAATGGGTGACAAAAATAGAATAGTCGAATCAAGAGGCCCTCAGAGCGAGGGAATAAATCAAAGTGACATAGGACACAAAGGTTCCCTTGATGGCTCTAGTGCAGAATAGGGGATTTCCTATGAAACCAGATGCATAAGAAAGGGGATTTCTCATGATAGAACATGAACATCAAGTAAATGATCAGTTGCAGGATGACTCGAACCTCGTAGGAATGACAAGGGCCTCTACCGAGAACCCATATGAAATCCGAGTAGGTCCAAGCGGCCCTAAGCTAATGCAAATTTATGAAATTGTTGGGTTAGATAAACCTGAAGTTACAACGCCGCAGGTCGGATCACCGGGGGATATTTCAGATCAGCCAGAGATAGTAATAATATCAAGGAGAGAAAGTGCACCAAACCCCCTCCACGACTTGATAACAATCTATGATGATGAGGAAAGTTTGGAGGTGTCCCTGGTGACTCATGTGCAGATCACAAAGGAAAAGGTGCTCGAGAAGGCATCTTCCCCAACTCCCAACGCTCAGATTTGGGGCCTTCCACAAAATTACTAGGAGGTCAAAAGTGTCTTAGAAACTGAGCTACTCGATGTAGGAGAGACCCAAATGGATAGTCTTACGGACTAGCCAGGGTTGGGCAAACAAAAGGAAGAAGCTCCATAGCAGGAAATCAACATCTCAACAGTTGATTATCAAGTAAGTACTGAGCCTACCCTCGATGCTTCAATTTCAACCGGTAATAAACCTCCCGATGAGAAACAACCAGAGGTCGGACCATCAGAACACATGAAAGAGGTTCAAGAACCCATTCTTGACCAGATATATACTGTCAAAAGCCTGAGAAATATGCTTACCTGGGGAGATCAACAAATCCCCAAACCCGTAGATGAATTTGTTGATACATGGACCATATCCTATAACCAAAAGAGGAATTATAGCATAAAAAGGACCACCAAGAAGAGGAGTCTTACTCTGGATCATTCCACCCTCATCACCACATAGGAAAAATTGATTAGCACAGAGCATGCCAAGACATCCGAGCTTATCGATGTAGGGATGGAAATCACAGATGCCACCTTAGACAGAGCGAAAAGGGATGAAGAGGAGTTGGTCGATGCACTAAAGGAGTTGGAACATTTGTGCCATTTGGAAAAATATTATCAAGGCTCCACATAGGCCACAGTGTTATTAAGAAGCGAATTCCAGGATGCTTACAACAAATTTGCCAATGAGCAGGACCTTTTCACTGCAGGGATAGCCTATTTCCAAGAAGACACCCTCATGGCGTTGGTGACATGAAAAGATATGGAGAGGTGGTATGAGAAAGCACACCAAGTTGTGGAAAGGATTGAGTACATCATCGCAGTTTAGCAGGGTCGAGACATCGAATACCATGACATTCGGGTACTCAGGGATAGTAGCATCGACATGATAAAGAATTCAGCCAAATATTGGGTGAGAATGGCCCAAGAACCTCATCAGGAAATCCAAGAGAAGTTGGATGAGTGTGAAAAGAGATGGACCAAGGTCAACTGAGCGATGAGAGACACTGTCCTTGTAGAATTTGACACACCTGATGACTTTGTCGACTTGCATGACATAGTCAAATTACATACCGTACAAGACTCATCTTGGGCTGCAGAGATAAAAAAGGTGGCGAACATGGCACCAGGAAAAGTGAAACAGTTCACAGAGCACTTGATCAAGGCTCAAACAGTGCTACAACAGTTAAGTGCTAAAATAGTCAAATATCGGGCATGAGCAGTAGAGATCAAGGAGATCCTTTTGGCCCCGATGGATCAACATAGGTTCTCATACGCCAACATGTGCGAGGAAATCTTCGTCAAGTGGTCATAGTATGAGAAGAGTCATCCACTCAAATGAGATCATTTTATGAAGCTTAGAAGACTGAGAGATGAAAGCTCCATATGGCGAGTTTTCGTTTTACTTAGCTGCACTTTTGATATTTATTTTTAGTTAATAATACGTTATAAATAAGAGGATAGACCTATTAGCAAGGGTCGATGGTTTTTGGAAAGACCCTCATTTTTGGATTGTAAAGAACTATTTTGGAGCTACCTTAATTGAGAAGTTTTGTTTAGGACTTGAGACAAAGTTTGTGTTTTTCATCAAAAGCGTGTATGATTGGGTCTGAAGAAGAATTATTTCTGATTTTATCTCATGAATGGATGTTGTATCAAGTAAGATCCTCTGAATATGTTGATAATCTATCTGATTTAATATTTTTATAGTTCTTGTCTTTAGTGATGAAAAGTAAATGATTGTGTTAATATGCGATTGATGATTAGAGTTAAGGAAACTATTTTTCTTGCCATCGTTTATTGCATGTATGTTTTTCCTGATAATCATATCTCAGTCAATAATTGGAACACCAATAGGTTAATGTATTAGTACTAGGCTTGTTGTAGGTGTAAGAATCATTCTCTGCATGCTTGAGCAGAAGGGTTATCCCAAAATCAACCTTCTTCAGTCGTTAAGTTCTTTTCCCTTTGTTACCCAGCTGGTTTATACTAACATTTATCTTGTATCTGTCCCATCTATAAGAGAAAATACAAAAAGAGAACGTTCGAACAGAAGGAGGAGTTTTCACGAGAAGACGTCGTGTCAATCACTACGTAAATCCCATCGATCATTTGGTCGAATCGCAAGATCTGGAGAACCATTCCACCACTAAACGTTGCAGACTCTAATTGGGCCTTGGTGGAACATTTGGTTCCTACTATTGATTTAAATGGATTTAGGACCCCTCAACAGAATTGGCGCTAGAAGGAGGGCCTGAAGAATGAATGGATGACAATATTTTTGACATAATATTTCACACAACCTGTAAATTCAAAACAACCCACGTGCATGGCTAGTCAATACCAAGAAATCCCACACACACTGAGTACTCCCGAAATGATTAACTCACCCTAACACGAGGGAGAACATCTATTCCCTGAGATACCTTGCGCTCTTCCTCACGAGGAGTTGAATTGGTTTAAAAGAATCACAAGAGCTTATGCCTGACAAATCAGAGCACTGCCCTTAGCTCCGTTACTTCCTCGTAGAAAAAAAAGTAATAATATTGGTGGTCAATACCCCCTATCAGGTTTTTTTTCACACAATATAAGACTTGATAGATTTTTCCCTCACCAAAATCGAACATCCTCTCAATCTAATCCCCGAAACACTAGCCGACAATTGCTCTAAGCTCGATGATTTTTACGACGAGGAATATTTTAACTCAGAATGCTTAGGTTCAAAATTGGACGACATGGAAGATAACAATTATCATAACGAAGAAAGGGGAAAATCACCTCAAAATAATCAACCTTGGTTGGCCAGATATGCTTTGGATATCCCTGGACAAGTACATAACCTTCCCCAACATCCAGAAAATTTACTCCCTAAATATGACCCTGAAACCTCGAGATTTCCTGAATACCATATCAACAAATTCATACTAGCTAGCAAACTGATGAATGTCCAAGAAGAAGACGTAGTATGCAGGATTTCCTCCTATACTTTTGAGAATTCAGCCTCCACGTGGTATTTTAATTTACCTATAGGATCCATAACTAGTTGGAAGAAGTTTCAAAATGATTTTCTAGATAAATTTGCAAAAGAAACCACTAGAGGAGCTTTAATGGCCGAGTTGTTCACTGCCACCATGAGTTCAAAGGAGAAGGCTAAAGACTTCAATCAAAGATTCACCATTATCCTAAAAAAAATTCAACCTGAAGCTAAACCCACTCAGGTGTTGCAAATTGAAGTATATGTTAACGCTCTCCCAACTTCTATTTCCATGTTTGTGAAGAGGGATGCCAAAGAAACCTTAGCTAATAATTTTGAAGAAGTCAAAACAATAGAGTTCCAAATGAAGGGATGTAAAGAAGACTAGGTATCATTAGTTAAGAAGGAAGTTCAACCTCCTCCTAGGAGATGACTCATGTTGACTAGACCCCCAGGGAAACAAACATAACAGGGTCCCGAAAAGGGAAGTGGAGACATATAATACCTACAATGCATGGTTAAGAAATTTTCAAATGAAATCATAGACATGAAAAGAAGTGCAAGGGAAAGGAACCAAGGCTTGAGGCCCTATAAACCCTTTTTTAAAATAAATCCATCATTCAAAGAAATTGAACCTCCCCCAACCAACTTGAACATAGATCTAGGAAATGTAGCATCTGACTCTTTATGTACCTATTGCCAAGAGAAACACTCTGAAAGAGACTGCCCATAATGGGTGCATGCCACGAATTTGATGGCCAACCAGTTTCTTTATGAAGTTTCCTTAACCGAGCAGTCAAGTGGCTCAGCTATGAATATTGTCGATCAAGAATAAGTTGATCCAGCTGAAGAAACAACCATGTTGATATGGGACCCTCACCTACCAATGCCTTTCGATGATCTATTTGAAGTTCAAGAACCACCCACATAAGTCTTGGTTGTGCAAACATGAAGTAGAGGTAAACTTGTTTCAAACGACCTCACTACAACCCAAAATTCGGGAGGGAAACCAGCTCCCGATCACCCGAAAGAACCTTTTGTTCCCTGAAGAAATCCTATAAACATCCATACATGATAATCGCCCAAGCTAGACTACAACATAGTAGAAGACTTGAAAAAGTTGAAGGAAAATATATCATTCATGGACATGTGTAGAATCCCTCATCGAAAGGACTTTATATTACAAGCATTGAAATCAGTGGAAAATCCCACAATAAGCACTGAACAAGGAGGAAATCTAATTCCCACAGATCTAGGAAATAAACCAACTATGAACGCCTGCTCTGAAGATAGGAAGGGAAAACCTTTTGTCCCACCGTTCCTTTTGACGTTTGAAGTCTTCAACAAAAACCTCCATAATTGTTTGGTTGACTCAGGGGCATCCTCCAATGTTATGTCATTGTCTATTTGCAAACAATTAAACATAATCCCTCTCAAAAGTGATAAACATGTAACACAACTAGACAGAACCCAGGTGAAGGTCATGGGAGAACTCAAAGATGTAATGATCAGAATAGCGACACACCCTAAATTTGTGCAAGTAATTGACATCATTGTAGTAGATATACCAAAATATTATGGATTTTTATTGAGTTGAGATTGGTCTGAGAAGTTAAACAGATACTTTAGTACAAACTGGGCTCACCTTTGGTTTCCATTAAAAGGACACCCGAATATGATCAGGATCGATAGCAAAAGATATCTAAAACATATTATCACCAACTTAGAAACCCTTAATGAACCCTCATCGATAGATTTCCCCATGCTAGGAAATTATTCCTATGACTCTGATTTCAGGAATTTATCCCCCCTCTCATCTAATGTCCTTCTTACTCAAAACTCCAAAAAACAATTTCAAGAAAAATTGCCGACAATGGCAGAGGAATCCCTCTTCTGTCAAGGACCTATGTAAGAAATCACAGAACAAATAGGAGGAGAGGAGGAAATTGACAAGAAAGAGGAAGTTGAGATAGGTTTTGCCCACAAGTTTGGACCTTATACTTTGATGGATCTAAATCACAAGAAGGGTCACAAGTAGGGTGCATCCTCATTGATCCAAAAGGTAGACGACATTTTTTGTCCTGTAGACTAGAATTCGAATGCATAAACAAAACCGTCGAGTATGAAGCTCTAGTACAAGGGCTAAAGAAATCCATAGACTTAAACATCAAAGAATTGAAGGTTTTCAGAGATTCTAAAATCATCGTTAGACAAGTAAGGAACACTATACATTGCAACTCTCCACACCTGAGTAATTACCAATGGGAAGTGCACAGGATAATAGAGCATTTTGAAGCCTTCAACATTACAATGATCCCTAGAACAAAGAATATTCTTATTGATTCTCTATCCATTGTTTTCTCAAGGATATCACCTCTAGAAGATTATGAAGCCTCCCTATTCAATATGGAGCTACTCTACAAACCGTCGGTGCCCAACAATATTTCTAATTGGAAGGTCTTTCAAGGAGATGAACAGATCATAAACTTTTTGACCAATCAGGATAATTTTAAAGACTTGGCTATTGACAATGAAGTATAACAAGAACAATCAGCAGAAACCAATTATCAAACAGATCAACCAACTAACAAACCAAGATCTCACATGATACCAAAGGTAATAGACAATTTAGAAAACCTTTTTGACCTAAGAGAAATATTTAAAGGGTCAAAGAACGCAAAGACGGGGAGTTCTTGTCCCATACATTAATCTATAAATTTAGGAACCCCGGAAAACCCCAAAAATATAAATCTAGGAAAGACAGTATCTAAAGAGGAAAGGAAGGCCTATCTCAAACTTTTCAGACAATATCAAGATGTTTTTGCATGGTCCTAACGAGACCTGAAAACTTATGATACTCGTATCATTCAACACACTATCCCATTAAAGGATGAAGTAAAACCCTTCCAATAGAAGCTCCAGAAATACGACCCATCCATGGAGCCTCTCATGTGTCAGGAGTTAAAGAAACTACTAGATGCCAATATTATTTTCCAAGTTAGACACTCCACGTGGCTAGCAAATTTGGTTCCTATGAGGAAAAAGTATGGGGAGATCCGCCTATGCGCAGATTTTAGAAACCTCAACAGAGCTTTAGAAAAGGACAACTACCCAGTCCCACCAATGGAGAAACTTTTGAAGACCATGTATGTCTCTGAGATTTTCTCCTTATTAGATGGTTTCTTAGGTTACAACCAGGTTCTAGTTTCAGAAGAAGACTGCTTGAAAACTACCTTCCAAACCAAGTGGGGAACCTTCTCTTATAAACACATTCCCTTTGGGTTAATCAATGCAGGGACGACCTTCCAAAGGACCATGGACATAGTTTTTCGGGGACTAATCAACAAGTGTGTAGTAGTCTATTTGGACGATGCGATTGTGTATTCAAAGAACAGAGAAGATCGCATCCAACACTTAACCCATATTTTTGAAACGTGTAGGAAATATGATATATCCTTAAACCCTAAGAAAACTATTTTTGGTGTCGAAGAAGGTAAAATGCTAGGTCATATCATATCTCAAGAAAGGATTCGCATAGACACAGAAAGGATTAGGGCTATAGCTCAACTTCCATTACCCCACAACAAAAATGATATGCAATCGTTCTTCAGGAAAATCAATTTTGTGAGGAAATTCACCCCCGATTTCGTTGAAACTATCAAACCCTTACAAAAAATTATTCATAAAGATGTTGAATTTAAGTGGGATGATGAACGAAAAAGGGCTTTCAGTGATATTAAGACTGCAATATCTCAGGCTCCACTGTTACGAAGTCCCGACTTCAAAAAATATTTCTTTCTCTACACTTTGCCTCTGACCAATAACTAGTTGTAGTATTGACTCAAAAGGATGATGACAACAACAAGGCCCTAGTATCATTCATGAGCACTAATATCCAAGGGGATGAACTAAATTACCCTGCTATAGAAAAGCATGCTTATGCTATATGCAAAGTAGTGAAACACTTTAGGTCTTACATCCTTAATAACCATACCAAATTCATCGTGCCTCACCCTGTAGTCTAATCCCTATTCACTCAACAAGAGATGGGGGAAAGAAGAGGAAACTGGATGGAAGTAGTCCAAGAATTTGATCTAGATATAAAACCTACTAAACTGGTTAAGGGACAAGGGTTATGCAAACTAGAAATTGAAGCCTAAGACCAAGTAAATGAAGACCTCGGATGGGAGAATTAATTGGCATTATGGTGTGGTGAAGCTTCATACGTCTCCCTAGGGAAAGAGTCTTGGTATGAGAAATTAATTTATATCCTGCATCATGGAAATTTCTTGGAAAACCTAAATCCTAGGGAAAGGAGAGCCCTCAGGTTAAAATCAACACAATATCACCTCATAAATTTGGTGCTCTTCCTTTTTAATTATGATGGGGTACTTTTAAGATGTCTTGAACGTGAATACACAAACAAAGTTCTGAAGGAGCTTTGTGATGGCCCTGCAGGTGGACATTTCACAGGAAACACCACTGCTCATAAAATACTGAGTGTTGGCTATTATTGGCCTACTCTGTTTAGGGACGCTCATACATATGCTAGAATTTGTCAAATTTGTCAAATAATCATGGGGAGGGAGAAGAGATAAATTGTCCCACTCCAACCGATGGTCATTTCCAAGCCATTTGAGCAATGGGGGTTAGATATCATAGCATAAATTACACCAAGTTCTTCAAAACAACATAGGTACATACTAATGGCCACGGATTATTTCACTAAATAGGAAGAGGCCATCCCTCTGACTCATGTAAACAAAAAGGTGGTGATCCAATTCATAGAACAACGAATGATCACAAGGTTCAGTGTGCCTTCCGTCCTTGTTTTTTATAATGCAACATACTTTTCTTCCACCTTATTAACAATTTTTTCTCTAGACAAAGGAATCATAATCAGATACTCTAAAAACTACTATCCATAGGGGAGCAGAGTGGCAGAATCAACTAATAAGAACCTAGTGAGGATATTAAATAAAACAATTGCAGACAATCAGAGGAATTGGCATAGTTCACTTCATAATGATTTATGTGCCGATAGATTTACACCCAAGGAAGCTATAGGGAATTCCCCATACTTTCTGGTATACAGACAGGAAGCCATTCTCCCGAACGGGATATATCTTCCATCTCTTCAACTTTCTCAGGATTCGAGGGGACAACCCTCATCGGTCATACAACAAAGAATTGATACCCTCCTCATGTTGGAAGAAGAAAGAGAGAAAGAGAAATCAAAGTTCATAGCTCATCAACAGATAGTTAAAATGTAGTTTGATAAGCATAAGGCTAAAGAGAAGAATTTTGAAGTGGGAGACTTAGTCCTAAAATGGGATAGAGAAAATGAGCCGAAAGGAAAACATTCTAAGTTTTAGAATCTATGGCTCAGACCTTTCCAGGTGGTCGAGACTTAGTCACGATGTTTTGTTTTAGGTAGGTCGATTGTGGAATGCATTTTTGTTTTTGTTTCTTGCTATAGTACTTTTGCAATTTTGAAGATTATGTTTAGCAAGATGGTGGTGGACCTAAATTCATGCAAAATGAAGAACTGTTTTCCTGAAACATCACTCTCATACAACAGAAGAAGTGCTAGAGGACCTGTGGTTGTTTTAAGGGGTTCTCTATATAACCTGCACAGATGAACAACCTTGGAAAATTGATGAAGTGCCTATCTGGTGATCTGGTAAAAACTTAAGGGAAATATGGTAAGCTGGAAAGGACTACATTTACCTCAGAGACAGAGCTAGAAAAATTTCACCTTAACCATCTCATTTTGAAAATAACAGACATCCTCCTCTCCTACTCACTCAGTGAATTCTGCTGAAATAAAATCAACTATATCAAATGAGCGCATAGTAGGAGAGGGTATGTAGATAACTTCACCAGGGATATGGATGCTCGCTGGTAGAGGAGAAATTTATATGACATCGAGGTGACTACGTCAGGGCTATGGATTCTCACTGGAAGTGGAGCAAGGTCTGTGACATTGGGGTAGCTTCGTCGGGGATATGGACGCTCGCTGGTAGCGGAGCAACACTGTAGAAAGTGAATAAGGGTAACTAAAGGTCCTATTTCTAGTGAATTCTTTACTAGAATCTTTTCAAAGGGGGCGTGAGTCAGGGTTACAGGAAACAAAGGTGGAATAAAGGTTGAAAACCCCACAGGCAGGACCAAATGTACGAACCAGGGAATTTCAAATGCAAGGATAAAAGAGGCTCTGATAAAAAACTAGTTAAGTTCTTAGTCATATTTTTCATCACTTTCACCTGAGCCAGAGGTAGGAACAAAGATTCTTCTTTCATCCAGTAAGTCATCATTTTTGGATCACTCAACACACCCTAAAAATCCTCTGTCAATTTTTTTCTTTTTTGGGTACCACTTGATCTTTTGCACTCTCTGATTTGACTTCATTTCAAAAATGTTTTGTATTTGATTATTCTCATGACTCTCATCACCTATTCAAGTTTTTTTGAACTTATGAAACCCTATCACTTAAAAGGCCTTAACACTTGAACAAAGAATCGACAGTCGAAACACTTCACCCGATGCACTCAGATTCGACGTCGGAAGGAATTCAAAGAAGGAAAAGAACCACTAGGGAAACCTCAGTCGTCGAGCACCGATCTCCATCGACATCGGCAAAAGGAATTTTTTGTTTTGCATCTAGTCTTGAATAAGGATATCAGCGATATCCGATTCCCCTTTGGGATTAGTAAAAGACAAGGGGGATAGAAGTTAACAAAGAGAGAAAAGATATCGTCGATAGCCGATGCCCGACGCACTTATCGGAATCAGGAAGAGCCTAAAATGACCGCAACAAATATTCTGACTGCGCTAAAAGTTATTCTCGGTCACCAATCCCCAATGCATTTTCGATATCAAGACTTTTTCGAGGGAGCTAATCTGAATGAAGCACTTGATAGGTTTATCGTCGATCGCCAACCCTGGATACTTTTTTGGCATCGGCAAGTTAAGTTTGTTTTAGAATGAATAACTTAAGGAAAGTCCTGACTCCGATTAATACATGTGAATTAGGTCATCGGTCTTCAACGCCACATGTCTTTACCAGATTGGAGAACCGTACGGTGTAGTTTTACCCGAATCATTCTTGGTTCCCGGAGTCCGAGTCACACCTCCGAATCATCTTTGCCACAACAACATTACATGGTGATATTGATTGACGCCAGAGCTTTTTGCAGAAGGACATCAATGAAAATGTTTATAGCACATCCCCAATCCACCCACTGAGAGAACTACATGATGGGACGTTTTAGCATTAGATATGATCAGTTTTTTAGCATTTAAGGAGATAATTAATACCAAATACTGCATTAGTTTCTACCTCATGTGCCAATAAAAAAACCCATTTAAAATCACCGATAGACCACATCACTCCCCACGCCTCCGCCGTCAACCCATGATGAATTTAAGTTATAGATATTCGGCGAAAGATTTGTTAAAATTTCACTCATAACCTGAATTGAATGGATGATGAGACACAGTAAGTTCTTCCCTGTTTAAATTCTCTTGATTCATTGTAAACGAAATCATTCTGCACATAAGAGGATTCCTGAGAATCTGAAGGAGGAAGACGAGCGACTCAAAGGCTGTATCGATCCTATGATTTTCAAAATAACCAGGTTTTAACAAGATTCAGAGGTATGTATCTGAGTTTGTAAATTTGTTGGCTATAATTCATATGTTTTTGTCCGTTTTTTTTTTACACAATCTCTGAAAGTTTATTTTAGTTGCAGGAAAAATGTCGCCAATAAAGCCAACAACCAGGCAATTGTCGAGGGCACCAAAGTTGAAAGAACCAGAGGTAGGTAAAGGCTCCTATCCAAGGGCCAAAAAAAAATTAGAATAAACTCTAAGGAAAGAACCTGTCATTAAGACAACAATGAAGAAGGTTTTCATCCAACCCCTAGCATTTAGAGATATAGAGGAAAGCACAGGGTCCAAGATGCCACTCTCACATTGGGGAGAACTCTTTAACAAGATAATATGGGAGGAATACCTAGAATATATCCCACACAGTGATCCATATGTAAGAGTGCTCGACGACGAGGTGTTCCCGAACATCCGATGGTCATACCTACATATGGTGGCAACCAGAATCCCCATTTTTCCCTGTATAGAAGTCCTGAAGTGGCTCATCGACCATACAGACACACATAAATGTTTAATCAATGATGGAATCGGTGGGTGTGTCAAAGTGTTCCTTCTGGTAGAAGTTTAGAAATACTACAAACTCAGACACCCCGAGGAGCATCTAAATACAGATTTCGTCGTGAGGTTCTATGAATGCCTTGACACCAGTCGGGTGATGGCCTTATTGTGGAGGGAAGAAAAGAAGTTCACCAATTGAAGAAATGGTTGGTACGGGAAAACTAGCTTAAGGGAGCCATACATCTATTTGATGGATCTCATATGCCAATTATATGGAGAGAAGGATTGCTCCATATTTTCAAAGGCATGGATGCCCTTGGTGTACATAGTGGCAATCTCCGGGAGCGGCTTCAACTAGGGAGAGATAATTTCTAAACAACTAAGAATCTTTATACAACAGGTCCAGACGTCGAAGGAAGGAGAGACACCAACTTTCTATATGGCTTCATACTTTCTCATTGTCATGTGCGCCAGAAACATCTTTTCCCGCATGAATCTGAGATGGCATGTTGCAGATCTCTCGGTCCATGTATACTTCAACGTGCTATGGGAGAATATGTATAATAAGTATTACTCCCTCATCTATGATGAATTCATCATGAAAAATTATTTTATTCTTTTTAAGAAGGAATGCCCGAGACTATCGGTTGTGGCCAAGAAAATGATATCCAAGGTAGGCCAGTGGTACTTGGACGAGCGCGACACCTACATCAGGGTGTTCAAAACCACCAAAGCACCACATCTCCTACTATCTCATGTCCCATACTAGCTTGTAGTAAGAGAAATATGCTATCAAACCATCTTGCAAGGATACAAAACTACCATGTTCAAGGATAAGAAGCGAGTGTTCATACCCTATGGTTTCTATGTAGGTTTCTTCTTGGTAAAGAATATCGCTCAAAAAAAACAAGAAGGTTTGAGCCAAATCAAGTTCATATTCTAGATAGGTTGATTCCAAAAGCATGATCCAAAGGTCCTGGTCTTGCAACACGCTTCACAAGTGTCATCTTGTTGGTCGTACGCCCATGAAAAATTCGAAGATGAATTCTTCATAGAAAATGCCTAGGCCTGGGACGAGGTGGTAGCAAGGATGACTAACCCCAAAATGATCAAGTTTAGGGCCATGATCTTGGATGAATATGTCATGAAAATAGAACAATCGACTCAAGAGGCCCTCGGATCCAGGGAAGAAATCAGAGCGACAGAGGCAACAGAGGTTCCCCTGATGGCTCCGGTGCAGAATAGGGGATTTTCTATGACACCAGATACATCGGAAAGGGGAATTATCATGATAGAACAGGTGCAATGAGTAATTGATTAGCTTTAGGATGACCCAGGCCTCATAGGAATGACAAGGGCCCCTACCAACAACCCATATGAAAGCCGAGTAGGTCCAAGCATCCCTGAGATAATACAAATTGATGAAATTGTCGGGTTAGATAACCTTGAAGTTACAATGTTGTAGGCTGGATCACCGGGGGACATTTCAGCTCAGCCATAGATAGTAAGAATATCAGGGAGAGAAAGTGCACCAAACCCCCTCCACGACTTGATAACAATCTATGATGATGAGGAAAGTTCATAGGTGTCCCTGGTGACTCCTGTGTAGATCATAGAGGAAAAGGAGCCCGAGAAGGCATCTTCCCCAGCTCCCGACGCTCAAATTTGGGGCCTTCCACATAATGAACAGAAGGTTAAAAGTGTCTTAGACACTGAGATACTTGATTTACCAAAGACCCAAATGGATAGTCTGATGGACGATCTAGGGTTGGGAGAACAAAAGGAAGAAGCTCCACAGCAGGAAATCGACATCTCAACAACCGATTATCAAGTAAGTGTCGAGCCTACCCTCAATGCTTCAATTTCAACGGATACTCATCCTCTCGATGAGAAAAAACCAAAGGCTAGACCCTCAGAACACATGAAATAGGTTCAAGAACCCATTCTTTAACAAATATACACTGTCGAAATCTTGGGAAATATGCTTACCGGGGGAGATCAACAAATCCCCGAACCCATGGATGAAGTTGTTGATATATAGGACATATCCTATGACCGGAAGAGGAAATCTATCATAAAAGGGACCACCAAAAAGAGGAGGCTTACTCTGGATCATTCCATCCTCATCACCACAGAGGAAAAATTGATTAGCACGGAGCATGCCAAGACATCCGAGCTTATCGACGCAGGGATGAAAATCACAGATGCCACCCTAGATAGAGAAAAAAAATGGATGAAGAGGATTTAGCTGTTGCGCTAAAGGATTTGGAACATTTGTTCCATTTGGAAAAATATTATCAAGACTCCACACAAGCAACGGTGTTCTTAAGAAGCGAATTCTAGGACGCTTACAAAAAATTCACCAATGAGCAGTACCTTTTCACTACAAGGATAGCCGATTTCCAAGAAGACACCCTCATGGCACTAGCTACATGAAAATATATGGGTAGGTGGTACAATAAATCACACCAAGCTATGGAAAGGATCAAGTACATCAACGTAGTTCAGTAGGGTTGAGACGCCGAAGAGAATGACATTCGGGTACTCAGGGATAGTAGCATCGACCGCATAAAGAGTTTGGTCGAATAGTGAGTGAGAATGGCCCAAGAACCTCATCAGGAAATACAAGAGAAGTGGGCCAAGTGTGAAAAGAGCTGGACCAAGGTCAACCGAGCGATGAGAGGCATCGGCCTTGAAGAATTCAACACACCCAATGACTTTGTCGACTTGCACGACATAGTCAAATTACATGTTGAACAAGACTCATCATGGGATGTGAAGATAACAAAGGTGGAGAACATGGTGCCAGGACAACTGCAATAGTTCATGGAGCACCCGATTAAGGCTCAGACAGTGCTACAATAGTTAAGTGCTAAAATAGTCAAATATCGTGCATGGGCAGTAGAGATCAAGAAGATCTTTTCGTCCCCGATGGATCAACATGGGTTCATGTACACCAACACATGCGAGGAACTCTTCGTCAAGTGGTCAGAGTATTAGAAGAGTCATCCACTCAAATGATATCATTTGATGAATCTTAGAAGACTGAGAGATGAAATCTCCATATGGCAAGTTTTTGTTTTACTTAGCTGCACTTTTGATAATTATTTTTTGTTAATAACATGTTATAAATAAGAGGATCGACCTGTTAGCAAGGGTCGATGGTTTTTGGAAAGACCCTCATTTTTAGATTGTAAAGAACTATTTCGGAGCTACCTTAATTGAGAATTCATGTTTAGGACTTGAGACAAAGTTTGTGTTTTTCATCAAAAGCATGTATGATTGGGTCTGAAGAAGAATTATTTTTGATTTTATCTCATGAATGGATGTTGTAATGAGTAAGAGCCTCTGAATCTATTTATAAGTTATCTGATTCAATATTTTTATAGTTCTTGTCTTTAATGATGAAAAGTAAATTGTTGTGTTAATATGTGATTGATGATTAGAGTTAAGGAAACTATTTTTCTTGCCATCGTTTATTGCAAGTATGTTTTTCCTGATAATCGTATCTCAGTCAATAATTGGAACACCAACAGGTTAATGTATTAGTACTAGGCTTATTGTAGGTGTAAGAATCATTGTTTGCATGCTTGAACAGAAGGGTTAGCCCGAACTTAGCCTTCTTCAGTTGTCAAGTTCTTTTCCCTTTGTTACCTAGCCGTTTTATAGTAGCATGTATCTTGTATCGGTCCTATCTATAAAATAAAATACAAAAATAGAACGTTCGAACAAACAGAGGAGTTTTCACGAGAAGACGCCCTGTCAATCACTACATAAATCCCATTGATCATTTGGTTGGATTGCAAGATATGGAGAACCATTCCACCATTAAATGTTGTAGAGTCTAATTGGGCCTCGGTGGCAGGTTTGGTTCCTACTATTGAGTTAAAGGGATTTAGGACCCCTCAACACTTCCCTCTAGGTGCATACCTACAAGTTCAGGCCCCACATCCCAATGGACTTACTTTTTTTGTAGTTACCACCCCCTTGGACACCATTGTTCCCTCACATGTATTTGGATAGAATAAAAAATCATTCTTCAAATGTATTCATCCTCTCACCATGATCCATATTGTACTTTTATTTGATAGTTTCACAAGCACGTGAATTCTCACCTCATTTGTAAAGAGATTACACATATACATATCACATCACTCTTATTTTTTTGTAAGTGACCTCCATCATTTCTTTATGAGAGATCCTCCAGAGTTGGACATATCTCTATCTCTCTATGGATTGTCTATTACAACATTTGGGTAACTTAGAATCACATAATGTCTTTTGGCTATGTGATATGCTCCTAATGCATACATCAGGGGGGAATTATTATCACCCTAATTTTTCTCACCGACAACAATTAAGTAGTCTTGTCCAACAACATCACTAATTCATGTAAAAGTCACATAATACAATTCATCACATGATAGCCCCAAGGTTTAACTCAACTGGTTCTGAGCTAGGCGTTAAGCTATCCCCAACGGAGGAGGTCACGGGTTCAAATATCTTGTTCCCCCTTGGGGTTAGGCTGTAATCAGGCTAATGATTTACCTCATTTACCATCCACAAAATGTGGGGAAGTACTTGGAGGGTTTCCCGCAATTTATTCCATTGGAAAAAAATATAATGCATCACATGATTTAATGGCTATTTATAATCCATTAAGTAAAATTAAACATTAATTGGCCCTTTTCAGGGTAATGAAAAATATCTCAAATTACTTTTGTCGATCATGCTAAAAAATAGTCATTAGTTGCATGACTCCTATAAATCCACAAACTTGGCTACTTCACAACTCATAAATAGTGGAGTGGATGTGTACAACCAAAATTAAACCTCCCATCTCATTAAAATATATTCCTTTGTCCTTCCTCAAGATTTCATCAATCACATGGGCCCCTAGAATTGAATGAGGAATATTCACATGTGAGCTAGTTCAAGATGGAGTTTCATTTATACCTATAAAAAGGAGATAGGTTATTCATTGAAAAGAAAGAATTTAGAAAGGTTATGTTGAAGAAATGAGATCAAAGAGTTAGGAATCCATCATCCCTACTCATCCATTTATAGTTTTCTTTCCCTCTTGCTTTTCCCTTCAAAGTGGCCATCCACTATGGGGAACTACTACCCAAACAAATCAAAGATTGTGATTGAGCATACAATGAGGTCAAAATACCATCTCATAGAGGAAGTTAGAGCCCACTTATTGCAAGTTTTGTCTGTAGGTGGCACATTGCATTATTTATTTTCCTTCCATGAGAATGAAATCAAGTATTGATCCCCCCAAAATATGTTATTTGAATGTTTTTTTATCATTTAATTCACTATTTGATTCTTTTATAATTATTATATATGCTTATGGATTGAGTAGTTGCATGTATACTTGTCTTGTTTTCTTCATTTGTCTGATATTATCTTTACAACTAATTAAGAGAGTATTTTAGTAGTTTTATGCACTCATATCCCCTTCACCAATTGCATACCCCAAGTACGCCATGAATTGTTGTATAAACTCACATTTCTTAAAGTTTTCCAATAGCTAATGCTTTTTAAAAGTCTCTAACAACTACATGAGATGTAAGCTATGTAAGATATTCTTTATCTCTTCCATTAAAGGATGATACATTTCACATTGTAAAAGAATGATGGCTTCACAAATACAAGTTGTTCCTCTCTATATTTTTAAGAAACAATAGATTGAATAGAACCTCTTGAGTGTCAAACTCTAATGGATTTGTTACAAATTGGATTGTAGTTGTCCTTCCTATTACCCCCTCAGGGGTGACAACGTTTTGAATACCTGCGCAAGGGTGTCATGTTTATGCTTGCATGATGTGTCATATTCATCTTTTCTAGATCCAAGAAAAGTTTCTCTTGACCTCCACCAAATGTATGATTGTGTTATCTCAGTTATGGTATAGCTCAATTTCATCCTTGTTGCTCAGATGATAGATGCATTGTGGTATGGTATGGTATGGTTCAGGTATGTTTCATTTGGTATTCCATGTATCAATGTTCATTTGGATGTGATGATAGAACTTTTTACCTCATCGTAAAGTGGAAAACACCTAACGATGTGTATTGGCATTTCATAACATCACATGGTTTTATTACTTGACTCATAGTACCTTGGTGAACATGTTTTCTATTAGAAGTGTGTCATTTCTTGGGTTGACCTATATTACTAGGTATCATTATCCATATCACAACCATGATGATCATTTTCCACCTCCCCGATATCACTCATTCCATCCATATAAAAATTGCATCATGGTCATGTATGATTTCTCAAAGGTCAAAAGGAAAGGTCAAAGTTGATCAAGCCTGAATGAATAAAGACAAGAAGGAAAAGAGGTGAAGAGATAAATTCAAAATCTAAATATAAATCTTAATAAACGCCCCCTCACTATTAGGCCAGTGCCTCTAGTCCCAGGGAAAATTTTAGGGGTTATATATCACCCATGGTATAATTTTCCATGCTTTTTTCCAAAAAACGATTCACCATTTTCCATTTTTCTAAAAACGAGTCGCCCAAATTCTATAGAATAAATTATTTTACCTTAAAAATAGCCCAAAGTTTATAGAAAATATATAAAATCATTAGAATTTTGAATATTTTTACAAAAATATTGTCAAACATTTTATAGTTTTCATATTAAGGACTAGAAAGATTCACCAAGGTTCCTACATTATGAGATAAATTTCCATCCTTAAAATTATCTCCACCTAGTCTTGGTTTGTCTATGAATATCTAAATAAAATGGACTCGTTCAATAAATTGAACATTTAAAGAAAAAGGCTTAAAGTCGTAGTAAGAAATAGTGTCGAGGATGATAACTCAATGCTAAGATCCCTCTAGAAGGCCATTATGTGTAAAAATCCTAGCTAAATAAAACTAGATGAATGAATAAATGAATAATAAGACCCATGCACTTTGAGGGTCATCACATGAACACATTCCCCCTTCCCTTTCATCTATTACTCATTATTTCCTATCTTTCACCTAGGTACTTAGGAAATATGGGTTGTCCTAGGACTTGATGTATGTATAAGGGTCAATATTGTCCCCCTTGGTGAGACTTAGGAAATTATTAAAACTAAACACTATGTTGTGATGTATTAAGAGATGTCATCAAGTGCTACCAATTGATATCTTGATAAGAGGCTAGACTTGTCATTTCAAGAGGGTATTATGCATTGGGATATATGTATCATGCCTCGAGATACATGGAACTTCCTTGGGATTCATGATACTACATTTGGATCCATTTAATCATATATAACCATACCTACAAACATTGGGATTCATGAAATTGGCCATGGGATCTGTGTACCACATTGGGAGATGTGTCACTGCATCGAGATCCATCACAGTGCATTGGGAAATGACAGGAACACCATGCCATCGCACATGCCACATGGACCATTTATATGCATCCTCCTTTCTTAGATGGAAATTCCATGCATTCTCATGCCTTATTTACTCCCATTGAACCACACGTAGGGGTATTTAATGCATTAGAGAGGGTGATTACACATTATGGAGGTGACTACACTTGGTGACTTGGACCCTATGATGATGTGGCAACATCACTTAATGATTATTTGAGGTGCTCTCATCTATAGGATCCCATGCATTCCTATTGTGTTGACATTTGACTGGGACAACTCACACATGTGACAATTTATTGTTAGACAACTAAGGGCGGGGGTGAATCAGTTGTTACTGTGATTAAATGATTATACCCATTTTAAATTCATTACAGAATACTAAATGATGATCACAATAATTCAGGGAAGTAAGCAATAGAGTATTCAACATCAATCACATACATGAAGTATACAGAGATCGATATTCCTGAGCAAACCCATAAAGGGGGGAAACCTCTTCTTCTTAATATGATAAGTAGTCTTTATTTTTTGTACATTATCATTCTTATGAGAACCAACTCTTTGTGAGGCTACCACCTCTGTTTTACAAGCTAGAACTTGTTGGGATCACCAACTCCCTGGTTTCTCTAGCACCCACTAGAAGTAAGCACCAAACATCTTGAGTGTTCCAGCACCAACTGGATGGAAGCACCAACTTCTAGTCACATAGGCACCAACCTGTATAACAGAGAACAATGGTTCTCCCTTGTACCACCCTACCACCCTGGTTTTTCTGGTTGCAACCAGATTGAAGCTACAACTCCCTATGTTCAAGCACCCACTTGAAACTCTGAGGACAACAATCCTCCCTATAACCACCCTAGTACCCTGAGATATAAATATTTTCTTGCTAAAATTTATTATAGTGATACAATATTTATCAATGTCTTACCAGTCTCATCATTGTTCTGCTACATTGCTTTTCTCTGCCTACATCAGTGTCTTCTTTCTCTCATATTCTTGTGCTTTTTGTTCTTCTGTGTTTTATTCTTTGTGCGCCATGTTTGTTCTATGCACTATGCCTCCCTTCTACACTTTCGCACATATGCTTGGCTGCCTTCTACATGCGTGAATAACTATCCAACTTTCTGTACAAAGAAACAACAACCTTCCTCTGTCACGACATCTTTCTTTTATTCTTGCTCTCATCATCCTTTACACTCCGCATCTCCAATGCTCAAGTCATGAATCTCAAAGACATTCAGGAAAAATGATTTAGTTAGTGTAACTGAATCATAACGGATCAAGAAACCACGAAGTGAAAAGACAACCCTTCGATTAGATTCTGTTTGATCAACAACGTTGGATTATACACACAGAGGCCTTTTTTACTTTTCAATGTGTAACCTTCGATGTGGATCCTAGCAGCACTAGATCCTTCCCCTATATTCTGCTAATGTGACCTTGGGCGATGATATCACATGACCACGTGATTACAGGCACGGCCAAAGACAGTTTGAGGGAAACCCACTTTTCACCCCGCAATTCACTATAGAGCTCTATGTATGACTTTAGCGATACCATGGTTTTGATTGCAGTCCGCTCAAGAAAAAATAAGACCCGAGCATGTTCTAACCCCGCAATTGAGCACGATCATTGATCTCCAATCCCTTGGTGATGCCTCTCAATCAACAGTTGTTATATGCCTTCTTTCCTCCTTCCACGCGTGATCCCAGATCTCCACGATCTATTGACACGTAGCTCCCTTCCAAATCAACGGCTACGGCTTATTTCGTGATGCGAGTTTCAGGAGTTTCAACTCTCAAACCCTTCTTTCCTATGTACATCAATCTTCCAGAGTTGAAAATCCACTGATGCATGTCCCTTTTTCTCGATCAACGATCGAGATCATATTCGCTACTCTTGGCTTCAGCGATTTCAATTTTCAACCTTCACGCTCTCCTAGAATTATTTTAGCTAGAGTCCATATATTCCTACCACATCTCCTCCTCAAATCAATGCCTCTAGTTTGCTTCAGGACTTCAAAAATTTCTACCAAGACCATATCAACGACCCTTGGCACCCTTCTCGATTAACGGTCGAGATTCACTTCCGGGCTTCAATGCTTTCACTCTCTGCTTTCCTCTAGAGTATTTTTTACCCAGAGTTCACGATCTGTTGACATGTGTCCTCTTATAGATCGACAGTCCTCAGCTCCTTCGGATCTTCGGGTCTTTGATGTTTGGTACTTCGGGACTTTAGGCTAATCGATGTTTCATTTTCCTCTAGAGTGATCACCTACTGAATAAGTCATAAGTGGTGGAGACTGCTTGTTGTCGGTTAATACTTCCACATACACTATCCTTCCACTGTAGTATATCGACGGTCGAAAATGCTCCCGAAGTGATCTTCCGATCGGACGTTTCGTGTCCACTTCGGGACTTCGGGACTTTGGGCAAGTGCTAGTGGTAAAAATCCCAAAGTAAAATTTCTGGAGTGACATAACTTACTTACATCACTTGATGATCTGTCACAAGACGAGTAGATGCCACGTGTCACTCAGATTCGTGATTTGCACGTACCTGAAATATCGATTCAACTTGACACTCGCCATTGTCTGATTGTGCCATGTGTCCTTGCTGACGTGGTCTTCCAACTTGGTCTGCCACATGTCCTTGTCGACATGGTTCTCCTTGATATAACGGTCATCACATTTTCTCCAGATCTGATGTTCCTTATTCATTTTGTATTTTGGGCTTCGGGTAATTCAACTTTCAAGTTGTCAATTTTCCCGAAGTGAGATTCCCCGAGCAGTAACCTCCTTGCAACTTTTGACCTGAACCAAATATTTTTCATCGATCATGTTCTTATATCGATGGCTCTATATATCTTTGATGTTACTCTTCTAGCTTATCCTGTCCTTCCACTTAGAATGATCCAACGACTATCAGGTATTTAGTTTAAGGTCCTTTGGATCAGTGATCCAACGACCATTGTAGCTCTTCCTCCTAAGATTTATTGCCTTCTGCTCCACCTTATATTCTTTCCATCGATGAAAATAACACTCTTCTTATAAACATGCCAACAATATCCCCCTTTGGCATTGATGGAAACCCTGAAAGGCTGCACTATTCTTCTTAGACCTCCAACTATAGCATCCAGACAAAACCTTTTCTCCCCCTTTGACATCAATGTCAAAGAAAACATGCTCCCCCTGAGCTCTTGTATTACTTTTCGGAGGTATCATATATTCAACCAACACATACTCCCCTTGATAGGATGGACTCTCTTAGGTGAGAGAAGGGATGACACCCATCTTTTGACAAAGATATTCAAATGGTGTCATGGCTAGGGGTTTAGTAAATATGTCTGCAATTTGTTCTGTGGTTGGAATATAATGTAGCTGAGCAACTCTATTTGTAACATTTTCTTTGAGAAAATGATATTTTATCGGTATATTCTTAGTCTTTGAATGAAGAAAATGATTCTTGGAGACACTAACGGCACTGGTGTTATCACGGTGAAGTGGAATTGGATCAGTATAAGTTACCTTCAAATCTGCAAGAGTTTGTATCATCCATAAAATCTGAGTGCAACAAGTAGCAACAACAATGTACTTTGCCTTTGTAGTTTATAATGAAATAGATCCCTGCTTCTTACTAAGCCATGCTACTAACGAATCACCTAAGAAGAATGCACCTCCACTGGTGCTCTTTCTCTCATCCAAACAATTTTCCCAATCGGCATCGGAATATCCAGTTAATTGAAAATTTTGATCTCTATGATACCAAATACCATAAGTCATTGAACCCTTCAAATATTTGAATATCCTCTTGACAGCTTCTAAATGAATTTGTTTATGAGCAGACTGATAAGGACCTACCATTCCAACAGCTTGCATTATATCAAGACGAGATGTTGTGATGTACAAAAGACTGCCTATCATTGATCGATATGTTCTTTGATCAACATTAGGTGAAATATCATATTTTTTGAGCTTGCAAACAACCACCATAGGTGTACTAACATGTGTAGAATATTCCATTTGAAACCTTTTCAACAATTCTCTTAGATATTTCTCCTGAGAAATAAATATTCCTTCATACCTCTAAGTAATTCACAGACCAAGAAAAAATGGCAGTTCCCCTATAATGGACATTTCAAATTTAGACTTCATGGAAGAAGCAAACCATTGTACCAATGAATAATTATTACTTACGAAGATGATGTCATCTACATAGAACAACACAATGAGAAAATCATTGTCCTCTATTTTGATATATAAGTTGCAGTCAATTGTTCCTCTCTTGAACCCTTTGTCTAGAAGATACTTATTCAGTCTGTAATACCAGGCATGAGGAGCTTGTTTCAACCCATATAAGGCTTTCTTCAGTTTGCAAACAAAGCTAGGGTTATTCGACAGTTGGAAACCTTATGGTTGTTCCATATAGACTTCTTCTTTTAGATCTCCATTTAGAAAAGATGACTTGACATCCATTTGATAGACTTTAAACTTATTATGACATGCATAGGCAAGAAACATTTTGATGGCTTTCAATCTTGCCACTACTGCAAAGGTTTCATCAAAATCTTGTCCTTCAATATGTTCATATCCCTTATAGACCAATCTTTCTTTGTTACTGACAACTTGCCCCTGCTCATTCAATTTATTATTAAAGACCCATTTGGAACCTATGACATTTTTACCTTCAGGTCTAGGAACCATCTCCCAAGTATTGTTTTTCTCAATCTAATCAAGTTCATCATTCATGGATTTAACCCAATTGTCATCTTCACTGGTTGCATTAAAGTATTTAGGTTCAAGCAAAGACAGAAAGGAAATCTAAGATTGTTCTGAGACATTATTCAATTGCTTTCTTGTCTGAACTCCTTGGTTTAGATGACCAACTATCTAATGTTCAGGATGATTATTCCTAATAACTCTGGAGGGTGTCTTTGTCTTGATCTCCTGGTTTGAGTCCTACAGAGTATTTGTATCTAACTTAGAGTCTTCTCCTTCTAATTCTTGGATATGTTCATCTTCAACTTCAGTTGTGTCCTCTGTAGAAGACTCAATATTGCTCACCTCTCTTATTGGGACTCCTTCATCAACCTTTACTTCATCAACCTTTAAATCAATGCAATCAACTAATTTATACAATATTTTATTAAAGCATCTATATCCTTTACTATTGGTAGCATATCCTAAGAATATGCCTTCATAAGCCACGTCATCATACTTGCCAAGGTTTTCATTATTATTCTTTATGTAGCACTTACTCCCAAAGAATTTTAAGTGTTTGATTGAAGCAGGTCTTCCATACCAAAATTCATAATGTGTCTTGTCACTGTGTGGTCTGAGGTGGGATTTGTTAAGAATATGGATTGTTGTGTGTATTTCTTCTACCCAGTAGGTTTGATCAATGTTCTTCTCATTCATCATTGACTTGGCAATTTGCTGAACTGTTTTGTTTTTCCTCTCAACTACTTCATTTTGTCATGGAGTTCTTGTGATTGTGTATTCTCTCTTGATCCCATGTTTATCACCGAATTCCTTGAAATCACTGGACATAAATTCTCCTCCTTTGTTTGATCTTACTTCCTTTAACATGTTTCTAGTTTGATTCTCAGTTAAAGCCTTAAATATTTTAAATTTCTCAAATGCTTCAGCTTTTTCTTTGAGAAAAGCAACCCAAGTGAGTCTGGAGTAATCATTAATAATCAACATGAAGTAATTTTCCTTCCTTGTGCCTTCCTGTCTTGATGGTCCACATAAATCCATATGAACTAATTGGAAGGGTTTCTTTGTTGAAGTAGAGATCTTGGATTTATATTGTGTCCTAGTTAGTTTTCCTACTTGGCAGGGTTTACACACATAATCTTGTGGATTTGATATTCTTGGGAGATATTTTACTGCCTCAAGATTTTTTAGCTTGATTAAGTGGTCAAATTTTAGATGTCCAAGTTTCCTTTTCCATAACCAACTTTCATCATGTTTTCTTAGATGACACTCTTCTCTATCTTCTTTCATCACATATACATTATTATCTGTCCTTATGCCTTTAGGCACCACTTGTCCTGAGTTTACAAACTTTATCTTACAATCTTTGGAAGTGAACACCACTTCACATCCTCTATCACACATTTGACTTACACCGAGAAAATTATGTTTCAGCCCATCTACAAGCAGAACATATTGGGATTTTCCTTTTCCATTAATCAAACTCACCATCCCTTTACCCTTGATTTTACCTGGTTCATCATTTCCAAAGGTCACATTTCCTGTTTTTCTTTTACTTATAGACATAAACTTATTCATGTCTCTAGTAATGTGTCTGGAACATCCACTGTCTATATACCAGGGGTATTTTTGTTTTTGAGCTGAAAGTACTAGGCCACATTTTTCACTATATTTCTTTTTCCATGTGCTAGCATTTCTAGCTAAGGGTTTTATCCTTGGATCTGCTTTGTAATTCTTCAGATGGTAGTTTGCATCTTTGTGGCCGACATTATGAAAATTATGGCATTTGATCTCATTGTTCAATAGGTCAAAGTGATTGTTGCAACTTTGTCTACTCATTGGTTGTTTAGTTCTATGTTGCAAACATTGTTTATTTATTGATCTCCTTGGTTGCATGTCTTTAAAATTAATTTGGCAATTTGCAATTTTATGGCCAAAATTAAAGCAGTAAAAATAGTAACGATGGAAGAAATTTTGGTACTTGAGGGATGGCCTTCTTCTTGGAATTTATTTCTCCATATTATCATATCTTTGTTTTTTATTAGGGATCATATTGTCTTTATTAGATTTTTTTGGCAGAGTACTCACATGTTTTGATTGTCTATTGACTTGGAACTTGATCATCTTTACTGGCTCTTTGCTTTCTTCATGTTTGTTGTTTGAACCACTTACATAGCCTAAACCAGTCTTCAACAAAGGAGATATTTATTTTCTCAGAATGTTGTTTAGTTCTGATGAGGCTTTAATGCTTTGAAGATTTTGGAGATACAATGCTTTAAAATTCTCCATCTCTTTTTTGTTTTTTACAACCTCTTCTTCCAAGGCTTCACATCTTTCCTTCTTCTCTGATAACTACTGTTTCAAAATGTCCTCTATTTTCTTTGCCTCTTCTAATTCCTCTTTTAGCAAGGCAAAGTCTTCATCAGGTTTTTTACTATCTTTCTCGAACTATATCAGTAATTGTTTTTTATTTTTCTTCTTAAATACGAGTCTAGCAATTTATTCTAGGGAACTGGTCAGTTCTCCTTCCAAGTCAACCACAAATTCTTCATCATTAACATCACTTCCTATGATTTTATAATCATAATCCTCTTTCTCCATAAGCATAAAGTCATTAACCTTATCTTCACAAGAATAATCACTATCTGTGTCTCCTGAAGAGTCATCATTGTTTACACATAAACTTTTATTTTTACCAAATCTCTTGGATTTGTACTTCTCTTCAACTTCAGAGTTTTGGTCCTTCTTCTTGTGTGGACACTTATATGCAAAGTGACCTATCTTTCCACATTTAAAACATTTGAAGGGCAACTTTCCTTGGTACTTGCCTGATCCTTTCTTTAGTCTTCTCACAAATTGTGCTTCCATTTCACCATGCTCATAATCCTCATTCTTATATGCTTTAAATAATGATTCTCTAGAGGTGGGTTTATCTTTACCTATCCTCATTTCATAAGTAGTCAGAGTTCCTAGGAGTTGGTCAATAGGCCAAATTTTAAGATCATTCAGTTCTTCTATTATAGAAACTTTTGGATTAAATCTATTAGGGAGAGATCTTTAAATCTTCTGAACTAAAGAGGATTCCTCAATTTTTTCACCAAGTCCTTTCATTGCATTTACTAGTTCTTCAACTCTCAGAAATTACTTCCCAACAGTTTCATCCTCTTTCATCTTTAGTTGTTCAAACTGTAATCTATAGGTTTGAAGCTTGGCATCCTTTACCTTCTCATTACCTTCATAACTGCTAATGCGTTTTTCCCACATTTCTTTGGAAGATTCTAATTGCATAACTTTTACAAATTTTTCTTCTGCAATCCCACTCAGAATAACATTCATAGCCTTAGTGTTGAAGCTAAATTCTAGCTTGTCATCCTTAGAATCTAGTACAACTGGCTTTACATAACCAGTCTCTACCACATCCCTGACATCTGCACCTAAATCCATTATGTAGGTCTCATCCTAACTTTCCAGAAGGAAAATTTTGTTCCATTGAATAGGGGGGCCTTATTGGTTGAAGTTCCTTCATGGATAGTCATGTTTAAGCTCTAGGATCTAACCTTAAATAAAAGGAACCAAATCTGATCCCAATTGTTAGACAACTGAGAGGGGGGGGAGGGTGAATCAGTTGTTACTGTGCTTAAACAATTATACCCATTTTAAACTCATTAGAGAACACTCAATGATGATCACAATAATTTAGGGAAGTAAGCAATAGAGTATTCAACATCAATCACATACATGAAGTATACAGAGACAGATATTCCTGAGGAAACCCATAAAGGGGGAAAACCTCTTCTTCTTAATATGATAAGTAGTCTTTATTTTCTATACATTATCATTCTTATGAGCACCAACTCTTTGTGAGGATACCACCTCTGTTTTACAAGCTGCAACTTGTTGGGAGCACCAACTCCCTGGTTTCTCTAGCACCCACTAGAAGGAAGCACCAACTCCCTAAGTGTTCCAGTACAAACTGGATGGAAGCACCAAATTCCAATCACACAAGAACCAACCTGTATAACAGAGAACAATGGTTCTCCCTTGCACCACCCTACGACCCTGGTTCTTCTGGATGCAACCAGATGGAAGATACAACTCCCTATGTTCAATCACCCACTTGAAACTCTGAGGACAATATTCCTACCTAGCACCACCCTACCACCCTGAGATATAAATATTTTCTTGATAAAATTTATTACAGTGATACAATATTTATCAGCGTCTTACCAGTCTCGTCATTTTTCTGCTACACTGCTCTTCTCTGCTTGCATAAGTCTCTTCCTGCTCGCATCTTCTTGCGCTTTCTATTCTTTTGTGTTTTATGCTTTGTGCGTCATGTCTGTTCTATGCACTATGCCTCCCTTCTTCACTTTCACACATACGCTTGGCTGCCTTCTACATGCGTGAATAACTATCCAACTTGCTTTACAAAGAAACATCAACCTTCCTCTATTGCAACATCTTTCTTTGATTCCTACTCTAGTCCAGTTTCTTGTTTCCCATTGAAAAGATCTTTTTCAGTAGTACGATAATTATGGTTCTTAGAAAGGAAGTTTCTATACTCATCAAACACCTCCTTTCCTAAACTTTTTGAC
>JZKD02S1696336.1:548063-564127 GCA_000966675.3 Picea glauca
CCTCTATTGCAACATCTTTCTTTGATTCCTACTCTCATAATCTGTTACACTTCACATCTCCAACACTCAAGTCAGGAATATCAAAGATGATCAGGAATCATGATTCCAATGCTTAGAAACAATGATTCAGTTAGTGTAACTGAATCATAACTAATCAAGAAACCACGAAGTAAAACAACAACCCTTCGATCAGATTATGTTTGATCAACACTGTTGGATTATACACACAGAGGACTTTTTAACTTTTCAATGTGTAACCTTTGATGTGGATCCTAGCAGTACTATCTCCTTCCCCTATCTTCCATTGATGCGACCTTGGGTGATGATATCAAGTGACCATGTGATTGTGGGCACGACCAAAGGCAGTTTGAGGGAAACCCTCTTTTCACCCCACAATTCACTACAGAGATCCACGTATGCCTTTGGTGATACCATGGTTTTGATTGCAACTCACTCAATAAAAATTAAAACATGAGCATGTTCTGACCCCGCAATTGAGCACGACCATTGATCTCCAATCCCTTGGCAATGCATGTCGATCAACGATTGTTATCTGCCTTCTTTCCTCCTTCCACGAGAGATCCCAGATCTCCACGATCTGTTGACACATAGATCCCTTCCAAATCAATGGCTATGGATTATTTCGTGATCCAAGATTCGGGAGTTTCAACTCTCAAACCCTGTTTTCCTTCGTACGTCAATCTTCCAGAGTTGAAAATCCACTGATGCGTGTCCCTTTTTCTCGATCAACGATCAAGATCTGCTTCGCTACTCCGGGTTTCGACGATTTTAATTCTCAACCTTCACACTCTCCTAGAATGATTTTAGCCAGAGTCCACAGATTCCTACCACGTGTCCTCCTCAAATCAACGAATCTATTCTACTTAAGGACTTTGACACTTTTTACCAAGACCAGATCGATGACCCTTATCACCCTTCTCGATCAATGGTCGAGATTCACTTTAGGGCTTCTACGCTTTCACTCTTTGCTTTCCTTCAGAGTATTTCGTACTCGGAGTTCATGATTTTCTAATGTGTGTCCTCCTATAGATCGATGGTCCTGAACTCCTTCGGCTCTTCGGGTCTTCGGCATTTGGGACTTCAGGACTTTAGGCTAATCATTGTTCCATTTTCCTCTAGAGTGATCACCTGTTGAGTAAGTCATAAGTGGTGGAGACCGCTTGCTGTCAGTTAATACTTCCACTTACACTATCCTTCCACTGCAGTAGATCGATGGTCGAGAATGCTCCTCAAGTGATATTCAGATCGGACGTTTCATGTCCACTTCGAGACTTCGACATTCGAGACTTTAGGAATTTATGCAAGAGCTGGTGGTAAAAATCCTGAAGTAAAACTCTCGGAGTGATGTAACTTACTTACATCACTTGATGACATGTCATGAGCCAAGTAGCTGCCACATGTCACTCATATTCATGATTTGCACGTACCTGAAATGTCGATTCAACTTGGCACTTGTCATTGTCTGATTGCACCATGTGTCCTTGCTGACGTAGTATTGTGACGTGGTCTTCCAACTTGGTCTGCCACATGTCCTTGTAGACGCGGTTCTCCCTAATCTAACAATCATCGCATTTTCTCCAAATCTGATGGTCCTTATTCATTTCATATTTCGTGCTTCGGGTAATTCGACTTTCAAGTTGCCAATTCTTTCGAAGTGAGATACCCCGAACAGTAACCTCCTAGAAAATTTTGACGTGAACCAAATTTTGTTCATCGATCATGTCCTTAGATCGATGGCTTGATCTATCTTCAGTGTTTCTCTTCTAGCTTATCCTATCCTTCCACTTAGAATGATCCAACGGTTGTCGGGTATTCCGTTAAAGGTCCTTTGGATCGGTGATCCAACGACCACTATAACTCTTCTTCCTGATATTTCTTTCCTTCTGCTCTGCCTTCTGTTCTTTCCATCGATGACAAGCACACTCTTCTTGTAAACATGCCAACATTTATGAGGAGGTTATTCTACATGTGGACTATTCCTTTGTTTGAGGAGTATTGTTAGAGGAAATTGGAGATATTATGGACCATTTCCTTGGATGTTGGCACCATTTTATAGGGGTACACCTCTCTTAGCTTCTATTTTGTCCACATGTGTGGCTTCTACATTATATTTTGACCTCTTCTATAAGTTCATTTCACCTTTTGAGGATATTATGGGATGTATTATATTATTTTTGTATTTTGTTGTGGTTTTCACCGAGATAATGGTTTTTTAGCTCATGGTTTTGAGCTATCATATAGTTTTTCATTGTATTTGACGATGATCTTCACTTATAAAAGGAATACTCCACCTCCATTTCAAATCCTTGGATATTAATAAGAAAAAATTCTTAAAGAGTTGTTTATGTATCTATTTATTTTATTGGTAATTTTTTAGCTAATTTCCAAGGTTTAGATAAGCACTCTTGAAGGTTTGTTAGAATAAAAAGGCTACTACAAGGCCAAAGAAGGATGAAATGATCCACTTGGAAGGGTTCTAAAGGTAATTTTTATAACCTTCCCCCTTTAATCATTGAATTTATTTTTCATCCATAAAGGTTGGATGTCTCATGGATCTATCCTTTTGCTTGGTCAGCAGTTGAGTTTACCTTGTTAGTACCGAGAAATGCTTCTTCAAGGACCAATCCTCCCATGAAACCCTGAAGGGAACCTTCTAAAGTTAGGTAGAGATTGAAGGGAAATCCTTCGGGTTCCATAAACACCACCCTATATTAAAACCTATACCTCACCTTGATTTGAACTAGTGACCCCATATCCCTTCAAAGGCATTTGTCTTTAATTGTCTTCAACCACCCAAAAGACCTAAAAAAACAATTTTTCCCCTTTTCCCCTTTTTCCTTTTTTATTTTTATTTTTCAATATAGGGTCTTTTCATGCCTACATATGGATCTATATTTCTTGAGCTTCATTTACACATCAATCATTAAATTAATGCTAGCCTAATATTTCATTGGACTACCTTATTGTTGGCATTTATTTACGAGGGTTTGATTTGTTAAATTCTTTCCTATTTTCCCTAATAAATCAAACCCTAGGGCTCTTATTTTTGTATATTTTTCTTCATACCTGATATATCATTCTGGAGTAGACCTAAGAACCATACTTGGAGAGCCTTATTGAACCATCATAGTATTTACTGTTTGTTGTCCAATTTTTTGAAGATTTCAGAATTTTTTTATGCACATATTTCAAGGCGTACTTCACCTTATTTGAGCAGCATTGCATGGCCTCATTCTTCCTTAGTATGTTTCCTATTAAATAAATGGAATATAAAGTGTATCATTTCATCCTAAGTGTTGATCATCCCCCTTTTCTTTGACTACAGTCTAAGGTTTTTGTCCATTGTTTTATTTGCAGAGGTAAAGGTTGGTTGTGACACTATCATATCCCTTCGTCTTACCAATGTTTTGAGGGCCTCTTAATCCTCTCCCACTTTGACTCCAAAACTTCCACAAAGGATCCCTAGTGACCTTCTCTAAACCTTGGATGTTACCTCCTTGAAATATAAAATCCAAACTATCCTTTAGGTTGTTTGAATTGCAAAAGTGTAACTTGTTTATAGAGCTAGTATAACCTCTTATGTTATGATTCAACACCTTAAAAATGACAAAAAGTCAATTAATAGAGTCCATTTCGAGGGGTAAACCTCCTTTTACAATATATCCAATTTAGAAGACAATATGAGATGTTTATACAAATGATTCTCCTTTATTATAGTAGGAGGTAAAGTGAGCATGATTAACCTACCATTGAGATGAACTAACCATAAATAATAGACTAATAATAAATGAGTGTTAGGGCCTTAACATATGTCCTCAGGGGCCTTAACATATCCCCTTTGTTTTTAAAAACGATTTTCCCTCAAAGCTTGTCATTGAGGGTGTTTCTTCATGAACTGTTAATTTTCCCATGTAGCTTATTTTGGTGGCATATTATTCCACTTTATTAGGTACTCCATAATGTTCTATTTCATAGAGATATAGAACGTCTATCTATATTTTTTTTTGGTTTAAGAATCAACTTCCCTTCTTCATCTAATTCTAGAAGTTTTGTCTGCACTAGCATAGTTTGTCCCAAATGTTTTTTCAGGAAAGATACACCACTTGTCCAATCTTGCAAATAATCCTATAGGGTCCATAAAATTTTGGAGCTAATTTTCGATTCTTCTTCTGTTTGAGATTAAATTTCTTATAAGGTGTTGACAGATGGAAAACTTCCTTCCTACAACAAGGGATCGTCACTCGATCAAGGCTCCAATTAGGCCTATATTAATTTGGTATAGTTATGTCCTCTAGTATGTGGGTTCAGTTGCCACTAACAAGAAATTCCTTCCTTGAACATATCATCTTAGATATGAAATATAAAGTGTGTTAACCTAAACTACATAAATGAAAATTAATCTATATATCCTATCTCATTTGAAAGAAATAGTTTTAATAATATACAAGATGTAGATAAGTATGATTAAATGTAAAGAGAAAAAGAAATTCATGATCCCAAGAATTATAAAGAACAGTAACCATCATTACTAAGAATAGATCACGACAACTATATCTACACCACATTTCTGGTAAGTATCTGTAAAACAGAGGTATGAGAAACAACAGTCTAATAAGTCAGTTCCACAATATTTGACTAAGATCTTAGGATCTCGAGAATAGTGTTGAATTTTCATAAGATATGATATTGTATATGAATGAAATATATTATTACAATGATGAATGTTCTATATATAAAGAACATATGGTGACCATCCATGAAGAGATGTGTCCCTTGGGTAATAAATATATTTATACTTTATATTATATTATACATATAATATAAACATACTTTATATTATATTATACATATAATATAAACATACTTTATACTTTATATTATAAATATATTATTACATTAATAATATTATAATTAATAATATTGTTTAATAATTAATAATCATATTATTAATTATTAATCTAGTAGAATGTATTTCCGATGCTGCCCAAACATCAACACTCCCTCTCAATGAGGGAGACATTCCACATTATCTAAGATTACCTTTGAATATTACCTATGGGTAGCTCTCAAATAGCTTCAACATGTCACCATGACATCCATTACCTCACAATGCATCTATACCTCATCATGTGCATCCTTGTGACTTCACAGCTAATGCATCCAAGGCCTGTGGGTAGTTCTCAAATAACTACAACATGTCCCTAGGACATCCACTACCCTGCAATGCATAAATATCTGATCGTGTGTACCCTCGGTCTCAATGCCAAACCTTTTTCATGTTGGATGGGTTCCACCTATCTCAGTGCCAACCCTTTTTCATGTTGGATGAGTTCCACCTATCGCGGTGCTAACCCTTTTTCATGCTGGATGAGAATGCTCAGTGCCAACCCTTTTCATGCTAGATGAGTACCACATGTCTCAATGGCATCCCTTTTTCATGCTGGATGAGAACAATCGGAGCCATCCATTTTTCATGTTGGATGAGTTCCACCTGTCTCAATGCCAGCCCTTTTTCATGTTGGATGAGTTCCACTTGTCTCAGTTCCATCCCTTTTTCATTTTGGATGAGAACACTCAGTGCCAACCCTTTTTCATACTGGATGAGTTCCACCTGTCTCAGTTCCAACCCTTTTTCATGTTGTATGAATTCCACATGTCTTAGTGCCAACCATTTTTCATGCTGGATGAGTTCCACATGTCTCAATTCCATCCCTTTTTCATGTTGGATGAGAACACTCAATTCCAACCATTTTTCATGTTGGATGAGTTCCACCTGTCTCAATGCCAACACTTTTTCATGTTGGATGAGAACACTCAGTGCCAACCCTTTTTCATTCTATATGAGTTCCACATGTCTCAGTGCCAACCCTTTTTCATGTTGGATGAGAACACTCCCTTTGAAGAGAGACCATGCCAAGCTTGTCCCTGAAGTACTCAAACTTCATCCTCGACAGAGGCTTTGTAAACACGTTTGTAACTTGATCCTTTGTAGTCACAGAATTAGAGCCTCATTGCTCCCTTCTGCACCATATCCATGATATAGTAATATCTGATCTCGATATTCTTCGACCTATCATAGACCGCGGGGTTCTTTGACGAATTCATGCAACTTTGGTTGTCACACCAAATGAATGTTGCCTCTAGTACAAGACCAAATAACCCAGACAATAGTTCTCGAAGCCACACTGCTACTGCACATGCTTCCAAATACTCAATCTCAACCATACTGAGTTCCACACATGATTGCTTCATGCATCCGGTAGAGCCTCTTACTCCTTACTATAGTACCCATCTGCCTATGTAAATGACCATCCATCTCCCTCTCGATCACTGAATATCAACTGAATATTCAACCTCTTGACTTCATCACTTGTCCTCCAGAATAAGTCTCATCATCCTCTTCTTGTAGGTATTACGTACAAGTCAAATTTAGTCCAATAGTCTACAATTTATGAAGGCACACTGCTTCACAATTTGCTACACATGTTGCCACATACTCAACTTCAACCGTAATGAGTGCCACACATGACTGCTTCCTGCATACGACAGAGCCTCATGCTCCTTACTGTAGTACCCATCTCCCTTTGGAACTGATTGTTCATCTCCCTCTCGAGCATTGAATATCAATTGTATCTCCAACCTGTTGACTTCATTGCTTGTCCTCCAGAACAAGTCTCATCATCCTCTTCTTGTAGGTATTACATACAAGTCAAATTCAGTCCAATATTCAACAATTTCCAAAGCCACGCTGCTTCATGAATTACTACACATGCTGCCACATACTTTGCCTCAGTCGTACTAAGTGCTACACATAATTGCTTCATGTTGCTCCATGAAACCAACTGGAGCCTATACTGAAGCAATATGTCTAAGTATTCTTTCAATCAAGAATATTGTCAGCTCAATATGAATCTGAATATCCATATAACCCAAACTCATGGTCTGTCACATACCTAAGACCATAATCCATTGTACCCTTAAGGTACCTCATCACATGTTTTGTTGCAACCAAATGAACCTACCTAGGTTGCTCCATATATTGACTCACGGTGTTCACAACAAAACATATATCTGGTATTTTGTTCGTCAAGTTTATCAATGAACCCATCATCTCCCTGTATAAAGTAACATCCACAGTCTCTGAAGTCGTATCCTGCAAAAACTTCAGATTTGATACCATAGGTGTATCGATTTCCTTTCAATCCAACATCCCGAACCTCTTCAATATTTCTACTCTATACTTCCATTCATTTAGAAAGATCCCATCCTGTCTCTACCATACCTTGAGACCCAAAAAGTAATGCATCATCCCAAGATCCTTCATCTCAAACTCAACAACCAATTTTTTTTTTCTTACACTTTGAGATGAGCTTTTCCACACATGTTAGAAATAGGTCACCCACATACAACAATAGTATTACCGGACCATCATCCACAACCTTAAAGTAAAGGTTAGGATCTACACTGTTGTTTGTAAATCCTAAGCTCGTCAGAAAATTGTTGATCCTGTCATACCATGCTTTAGGTGCCTGCTTTAATCCATATAAATCATTCTTCAATCTGCACACTGAGTGTCCCACGATTGTCATGTACTCAACAGAGTTCTCTATGACTACAAGGACCATTCTTCCTGATAAAGTTACCATCTATGCCATAGGAATAATTTCAATCCTTTTGGATGTTGAAAGACATGCACTTTGAGTGTTATGTCCTTAGAAGACGATGCCAGGGACATTCTTCTTTGGTCAAATTACCATGACCAATCTCATGAGAATGTCATCCCGATGTTGAAACATTAACACTTAAGAATAACTTCCAAAATTACATAAAATCTCAACACTCACTCTTAATGAGGAAGGTATTATATCTGGCACAGACTCTAACATTGTCTCCATTCACACAGCACTGTCACCATCCACAAAATATCATGACCATTGACTGTCAAACACACGAATCTATACATCACAAGAAACCCATAGTGACTTCAAAGCATGCATCCAGGGTCGGTGGGTAGCTCTCTAATAGATACAACATGTCATCATGAGACTATCCAGATTCCTGTAGAAACCATTTGAAACCATCACTCCCTCTGAGGCTATATAGTCTTCAAAGTCATATTCTCCCTCTGGATGTGTTGACCTCATCTTCTTCTTTAATACATGGATGTGCGCAACTCTATGTCTAGATAGTCTTGCTTCATGTTTCTTCCTATGACTGTCATTATGGATCCTTCTCAGAGCTATTACCTATGACGTGCCCGGAACAAGAAACAAGAACAAGAAAAAGCATCTCCTAGAGGAGATCAATTTATCTTGTGAACAACTATATACAATGACCCTCGAAATGATATGTCTTCTACTAACACACATCCATCATATACTAGATGTCATATGGCTAACCATATTAATTTTCTAGTGTTAAATTAGACAAGCACAATTTTTCGCAAGTGGTAATTACTTCCAACGATATTACTTTAGTAAACTCTAGAACATCACTAAGTAATTACACTCAAAAAATTTCAACTACTTAGAAACTTTGGTCTCTTCTTTAGATCACTTCCCTTCCCACATGTGAGAGAGAAAAATGTGTGTGTCTATTGTTGTGTCTTTTTATAATAATTTTAAATTGATTCAAAAGACACCTCTCTTTGAAAATTTTATTAAATTTTCTTTCTTATAAATATAGGTAGAAGCAATTAGACAATTTTACTATAAATTAGTGTCCACCATAATTTATGGAATTCTTTCTATAATTTAGAACTCTCATTTTCCTTTGCCCTCACCATGTTGAATTTTCATAAGAAATGATATTGATGAGTGTTCTATATATAAAGAACATATGGTGACCATTATGACCATCCATGAAGAGATGTGTCCCTTGGATAATAAATATATTTATACTTTATAAGTCCAAATACACCAAAGATTAATCATAAAAATTAAATTAAATACATCTCTTCATCTATTAAATAGACTATTGGAAAACAACATAATAATTATGAAAAAAATGATATAACATCAACTTTACTTCACTCTAATGAATCTCTCAACATAAACTAAGGTCTTTCCAAATGTTATTCAAACTTATAAAAATAAAATATTTTAAAAACCTTACTTCAAACCCTAATAAAAATAGTTGTTTAAAGAAGCTTGATAAAATGTCAAGCTTGATTCTCTCTTCAAGAGAAAAGAACCCCTTTGGTGGTGCAGAGGCTTGCCATTTGGTGGTGTTTTTAATATTTCACGTATTCACTTTTAATATTTCACGTGATCCAGAACGTACAATATTCCTGCAAGAATAAATAAAATACATGTTATTTTGATTATATCATGCCTCACATTTAAGCATTCACACATTTTGTTTATTTCTTTTTTTAAATGCACATTAACCAATGAAGAAACTTAAATCACTATGCACAAAAACCCTAATGCACAAGATCTTCATATAACATGAGAAAACAATAATCTTTTGAAATTTTATTATGTATTTTATTTGTTGGTTGAATAGGTTGAGGATATGTATTATTTAAGGTTTAAGGGTAAACAATAACCACCTTAATTCCCATGTACATCGACCTCTAACCGAAGGTATAAGCTTTAGTTATCATTCATCATTCAATTGCAAAACAAAAAACAATAAAGATTAGTTCATTATAAAATTGATGAAAAGACCCCAAATATTAATTCGAATGTCATTTGAACATTCTATGTTTATGTATTTGATTTAATGATGAATGAGTGCACTTAAACTAAAGTTTAAAGTATGTATATTTCAATGGAAATTCTCATTCATAATAGTTTGTTTATTAATGTTATTCTAGTTTGTAATGAGTTTAATAAGTATAATAATTTGGAAAGAATAATAATGAAATTTATTAATGAGCAAAACAGTGTGGAAAAATCATTTTTTTTTATTGAAAGTAAAAGCTTTGTAAAAATTGATGCTTAGCTTAAACGAAAACTATATGTGTATCATTATCAATATTTGATATACATTTTTTTAATGCGCAAAATAAATGTACATAAGAAAATCTTAATTGAGCTGATTTTATTTTTCCAAAGAGTAGAAATTTATAGAAAATGCATTGTTTTAAGCACAAGTTCAAGACTCGTAAAAAAAATGTTTTATGCGAATTCAAGACTCATAAAAAAAATGTTTTATGCAAATTCAAAACTGTCAGCTCAATTCCACTCCTTAACATGTATTCTTCTAAGCAGCGGATCAACTATCTTAAAATTGACTTTTAATTGAATTATTTCAATCCGCCAAAGCGTTCAATTATCTCACTAATGCATCGAAGACCAAACCTTGATGAGACTCTCAAAATATCATGTTAATCCAATTTTAAGCAAATCCACCTATGGAATCAACTTGAATAAGTTGAAATGAGCACACAAACAATATTGAATGAACAAGGGGCCAAAATTCTCAAATGGTGTAATCATTACTTATGCTTGGAAAATGAGACAAAACAAGTGATGCAACAATCCCATCACTAAAATCAAATCATTAAGTTAGACGCATGAGTGGGATTTCACTAATGATTTTTGTTTTGACAATATTATATCACCAAATCCTCATATTACAAAAGATAAGCCATAAAAATCGATAATAAGAAGTGCAAAAAACCAAAAACACGTGAGAAAGGAAACCACCAAACCATCCTCTCAAATTAAGCGAGACAAAATCAAATGCAAATGAAAACAATTTTTTACAAAAGTCAAATGGAGGACCCTTTACTTTTGTCAAAAACAAAGGGGTTTTCTTTAGGGCTCAACAAATGGCAACGCACCGGGTGAAGCACATTTATCTTTGTTAATAATTTAATAGGGTTTAGGTTTATTAAAAACTCGATGATAAGTTTGGAAGATTCTCAGACATTGTACAAGATCTTAACGGTCCCACATAAGATGAGTATAAGATCAAAAATATTCGAGTACTTAATATCTATTCCATCTTTAAGAAATGAATCCGTGATAGGAAAATTTAATTTTATACTAACCTCGTACTATTGAAAAGGAAAAGGTACAACTTTGGAGTTTTATGATAAGTGGACATCTATATTAAAACCTACCTCTTTTTCCTGACATTGCTTCACTACCCACGAGCATCCATAGCCCTTGCGAAGATGTCTCAATATCATACAAGCATGGTCCCACCTCCAATGAGCATCCATAGCCCCAACGAGTTTACTTGTACTTCCCAAACTTTACAACGCTTGAACTTCTATATATTTGTTAATTTCACCCTTTAGATTTGATTTGTAAAGAATTGTATATGCAATTGGGTGATGGAAGCAGGTTGGTACAAAAGATTAACTTATTTCAAAGAATGGATGTCATAGTTTTAAAAGTTTGACCCAAAAAAATTTCCCTTAATCTATCAATGTTGAAGATTTCTTTAATGTGGTGGGAATAGGGGTGGGATTCAAAGAAAAGATAGATGTAGACTTGTTCCTTTCCTTAAAGAATCCACTTAAAAGTTGTCTTAGTGTGCCACCATAATCACTAATCAATGCCAAATATCTGAAACTTGGTGTAGATGTTTTCAGATAAATAAACCCCATTTAAAGTAAAGATCATGTTTGTGTAGCCTCTAAGGATTTTCCCATTAAAAAATGAAAACAAAATAAACTCAAATTTTCAATTTAAAGAATCAAATTGAAAAATTAGAAACAATGTTCAAAATATCTAAACTAATGCAAAGGACTATGTAAATTTAAACAATTAAGAGAAGGAAAAGCAAGATAAAATGAAAATGAAGATTAGGTCTAAAGCATATTGACATATCAAAGAAGATATCAATGAAAAATGTGCAAACCAGAATATCATATTTTCAGTTGATCATGTGATGTCTCGTTCCCAAGAGTAGGCCAACAGGGAGTAACTTAGTAGTCTATTCGTTCCCATAGACTATGGCCAGGCACAAACATGGAACATGAGGGGAAATAATGGTGAATAAATGGCTAAACAATGAATTAATCCAAAAAGCATAGGAAAAGTCACTTAAGCTAAAGTCAATGGAGAAATAGAAGAAAAAGGTGTTGAGGGGGAGGCTTAATTAATTAATCACTCACCTTAGGAGGAAAAGAGCCTAGCTTAAGTGATGTCAACAAATAATTAGATCGAGAAAGGTATAAAAGGAGGAATTCGACCTAATTCCTCATTATGTTATGATTTGATGTTGAGAGAGTTCCAAAGGAGGAAATCAACCTCTTTATTGTTTTGTGTATTTATGGAGGAAGCCACCACCTTGATTGGTTTTGGTGTTGGAATACACACCCTAGCCTATCAGAGATACCATCCAGTTATTTCACCATGCCAGTTCAGGAGTATTCATATCTATTGCAGTGATTGCACAACTCAACCAGTGAGGGTGCAAGGGTTAGAGAGGATTTTGTGTAGTTGCATGAGACCATGGATTATCTCACTAATTCCTTTCGACCCATTTAAGGATCAACCAAGGTGCTTGTTTTGAGCCACCAATCATAATATTCTGACGATGGAAACTACCAGGGCGCATCATCCATCTAGAAAGTGTGCAACTCTTGAGGAGGGACATTTGGGGTTCCAAGAGGCTTTTTGGATCATATTAGAGGAAATCCTTCCAACCCATTAAAGAGGAGGTCAGGGTGCACATTTTGAGACAAATATCATTGGATTATGTCGGTGGAATCCCTAGGGCGCACTCACAGAGCCTAGGAGGTGTGCAACCCCCCAGGGGATGACATCTGTAGCTTCAAGGGTCAGATATTCAGTCTGACAGTTGTCAGGAGGTGCCTAGGGACCAGGGCACTCAGTTTGGGACAGTTTCCAGAAGAATTTGTCGAGTATAGCTACCAGGGTGAGTTTTCTAACATTTGCAACAGTTGTCGTGAGTTTTCGGAACTGCATTTTGGCGATCTATCTGTGCTTGTGCATATCTATCCATATCTTTTATTCACGAGTATTTTGTATTCATCACATTGTATTCCAGTGATGATCCATGAGATCTAACTGATGATTATTTCTCTGCTTTCCACATTCCAGTTGTATTCCATGATTTTTCCATATAATACATGCTATTGAGATTGTGTTGATTCATTACTTCACATTCTTCATGTATATGTCCAAAACATATTTGTACGACACACACATGCGAAAATCACCAAGAATGTTAAAAAATTAATTAAAATGCATTGAGAAAACCCTAGAGTATCATATCCAAGAGTCAAAGCACTAGATCAGTAGTAAATATCCAAATCCGTTGGATTTGGGATATTTCAGTGGTATCAAAGCTTTCTTCCTGCCATCCTGTAAAGAAGTGCTTCTCATGACCCCATGATTCCGGGAACAGGTGAAGAATACCTAGAGGGACGAGGACATATTGGGGACTATGTAAAGTTAAACAATCAAGAGAAGACAAAGCAAGATAAAATGAAAATGAATATTAGGTCTAAATCATACTGACATATCAAAGAAGATATCATTGAAAAATGTGCACACCAGAATATCATGTTTTCAGTTGATCATGTGATGTCTTGTTCCCAAGAGTAGGCCTACAAGGAGTGACTTAGTAGTCTATTTGTTCTTGTAGACTATAGTCAAGCACAAACAAGGAGCAAGGGGAGAAATAAGGGTGAATAAGTGGCTAAACGATGAATTAAGCCAAAAAGCATAGGAAAAGTCACTTAAGCTAAATTCAATGTAGAAATAGAAGAAAAAGGTGTTGAGGGGGATACTTAATTAATTAATCACTAACCTTAGGAGGAAAAGCGCCTATCTTAAGTGATGTCAACAGAGAATTAGATCAGGAAAGGTATAAAAGGAGGAATTTGACCTAATTCCTCATTATGTTATGATTTGATGTTGAAAGAGTTCTAGAGGAGGAAATCAACCTCTTTGTTGTTTTGTGTATTTATGGAGGAAACCACCACCTATATTGGTTTCAGTGTTAGAAGATACACCCTATCCTATCAGAGATACCATCCAAGTATTTCATTATGCCGGTTCAGGAGTATTCAGATCTATTGCAGTGATTGCAAAGCTCAGTGAGTGAGGGCACAAGGGTTAGCGAGGGTTTTGTGTATCTACATGATACCAGGGCTTATCTCACTGATTCCTTCCAACCCAGTTGAGGAACATCCAGGGTGCTTCTTTTGATCCACTAGTCATAAGATTCTGATGGTGGAATCTACCATGGCGCGTCATCCAACTAGAAAGTGTGAAACTTTTGAGGAGGGACATTTGGGGTTCCAGGAAGCTTTCTAAATCATATAAGAGGAAATCCTTATGATTGATTACAAAGGAGACTGGGGCACACATGTTGATACATATATCATTGGATTTCTTCAATGGAATCACTAGGGTCAACTCACAAAGCCTAGGAGGTGCGCAACCCCCCAAGGGATGACATCTAGAGCTTCAGGGGTCAGATATTCTGTCTGATAGTTGTCAGCAGGTGCCTAGGGACCAAGGCACTCAGTTTGGGGCAATTTCTAGGTAAATCTGTCAAGTATAGCCACCAGGGCGAGTTTTCCATCATTTGTAGCAGTTGTCGTGAGTTTCAGGAAATGCATTTTGGTGATCTATCTGTGCTTGTGCATATCTATTCATATCTTATGTTCATGACTATTTTGTATTCAACACATTGTATTCTAGTTATGATCCATGAGATCTAACTGATGATTATTTCTCTGCTTTCTGCATTCCAGTTGTATTTCCTGCTTTTTCCATATAATACATGTTATTGAGATTGTTTTGATTCATTACTTCACATGCTTCATGTATATGTCCAAAAATTATTTGTATGACACACACATGCGAAAATCGCCAAGCATGTTAAAAAAATAATTAAAACACATCCAGAAACCCCCAAAGTATCAGATCCAAGAGTCGGAGCACTAGATCAATAGTAAATATCCAGATCCATAGAATTTGGGATATTTCAGATCACACCTTTTGTTGAGAGAAAAATAGAAAACAATCTTGAATAAGATAAATGAAACCTTATTCAATCTTGCAATTATGACCTCAATCTTGTTAGAGCCTCGACAATCAAGTTACCCCAATTCTATTTCATTTTGTTCTCTTAAATGATTCTTACTTCAAAATCTTTTTCAAAGGGTTGATTGTAGTGAACATTTCAAAACAAAATCATTATAATTTTTAGTTGATAATTAGAAGCCTAGGATTTGAAAATAAATGTTTAACCAATGTAATTGTGAACAAGACAATTAATAATTAAGAGATGTGAAAGATAAGGAGAATCTTCCCTGAATTAAAGTAATGATCACAGTAATGTTTTGTGCACGACTCCTTTGTTTTAAAAAATAATGTCTTCTTCATTTGATAAATTCCACTATCTATACTTGAGGGTGAAAACAAGGAAGTAATTACATGCCAATAATTCTTCTCAATGATGAATGAATACAAGGATAATGATAAAAAATTAGAGATGTTGATTAGACTCAAAGAATTGTATTCGAGGAACTAGTAAGCAAATAAAATTTTGAAAATCTTCTCTGACACATTCTTCCAGACAACATTTAATGCATTGAAGGTAGCTTATTCAAAATTTCCATACAACTAACCTGTTTTTTAATCTTTCCATTCTTAGGAAATCTCATAAAATAAGATTTCTTCAACCAATTTCACACTTTAGTTTTTCTTGGAGATATTATTTAAGGTAGATCAATTTAAACTTTGTCTGCCTTGATCTATCAATGTTTAGCCATATCAAACTCTTGAAATACTGAGTTTAATGGTCGTAGACAAAATCCTCAAAATATTTTCCCTTAAGACGCCTCGAATTACAAAATGAGATAAAATCACTATAGATGAAAAAATGAACAGATTGAAACTCATAAACCTATTGAAGTTCTACTTGATTGAATGGTATTTGTGGGAAAACAAACTTTATTTCTTATCTACAAACTCAAAATTATTTATGTTGATTAAGGTTGGTTGTCATTGATGCCAACCCTTGAAGACCCGTAGCACAAAGTTTTGGGTAATGGACCCAATAGTGTTTGATGTAAATATGACTCATTATTGTTTTTTCAT
>JZKD02S1696336.1:564137-640584 GCA_000966675.3 Picea glauca
TATTTATTACTGCTCATTATTGGATAATAATTCTACATTGATATAACATTTGAAGAAAAAGGATTATAATTACGTTATTACTGATTCACCCCCCCTCTCAGTAATCCAACAATTTAGACCTAGTTTTTTCTAAACTAATTGAGAGGGAAATTTCAAAGAAAACATCATCTTATGAATAAAGAAAGGTCAAGATCAATTTTCATAATCATGTGGCCACTTCGAGAGGAAAAACATGATAAAAAAGAATGACTTGAAACAATCAATCATTGTTCCCAAGTATTCATGATATCATGTCCTAGAAAAACAATTTTATTTTCTTTTCATGTCCATGATATTCATGATACAATGGAGTGAGAGAACTGGTTATGACAATAATAATGCTATCTATCTTTCATATTTAGGGAAATGCATGAATCTAGAAAAGACATACTTTGGCAAGTATCTATAGAGATAACATTTTCCCTTCTAAAGGGTTGACATCATGTTGGGCTCGCGATTTGGTTAATTCAATGATGATGATTAGATCTTTTTTGGCTAATATTATATGTGTATTTTCCTATTTTGAAAAAGTTTTGAAGGATTTTTGTATCAAATCACCATAGCTTATACCAGATACGTATGCTTGATGTTTTATGATGGTTTCAAGTTTAATTCAACATGATTTAATGGTTCCAATAAGTTAATTCGTGATCTGTGTGTCACAGGGAAAAATCGCATGGCGTTTACTCATCTGGTACTCCATCTGGCACTGCATCCAGTACTCCATACGGCACTGCGACTTGGAGGTTGTTATAGCGGTGGCCTGTGATGGAAAAATCGAGGACATGGGTTTTTCTTGTGCTCTTGGCCTCTAGCTACTGAGCTTATGACAACTTGGATTGGGTTGTTATACTGTGCGTTGATTGGCTCGCTTAGTTTCTAGAAGCCACCTGTAGTTAAAACACATTAAGTGTAATTTACTATTTTTAGAGGAGGTCGAACCTTCCAGTGTTCGACCTCTCAACTTGTAACCTCTATAAATACCACAACAGTGGTAAGAAAAATAACTAAGGATAGTTAAGTTCATAATTGTGAAGCTAGCAGTGTTTTTGTTGTTTCAATACATTTTCATAAACTCGTGTAAACTGTGTTTTTAATTTAAATGTTGAAATCGTGTTGCTTGAGCTCGTGATTCACTATTGAGGAGTAGCCACGACCTGTTGTGGAGCCCACCAGTGTTCTGGGTGAATATTTAGTTAGTTAGTTTGTGTAATTTATTTATGCAATTATCATTTCTTTCATTTCCTGTACATGTGATTTTATCATTTTTACCTGTTGTGTTTGTTGTTCATAGCCTAATTGTTTCAGTTCCCTTTTTGCAGGTTGCTTATGAATAATAGTTAATATGCTAACTAAATAGGAAATAAGCTTAATCTTAATCCACTAACCCCTATGTGATTAAATGATAGTTAGAATTTATGTATGTTGAAATAGAATAGTTAGAAGTTAAAACAGAGTATAGAGTTATTTTGGCAAAGTTTCGATGGATGGATAGTTACTAGTTTTGATTCTTAGTTTGCTTATCTAGTTGCTATTTAGTTTGCTTATCTAGTTTTCTTAATTAGTTTTCTTATTAATTCTCTTTTCATATGCTGAAATAGAAATAGTATTTGAGTTATGTTTTTATGAGTATTTTCATTTGCAATTTAAATTGTTAAGAATAGGATTACTTTAGTTTACTTCATGCAATTTTCATTCTAGACCTAGATTGCAATTTCAATTCAAAGTTTGCTTTTGAGTTTAGTTCTTAGTTGTAAATCTCTAGTAGTGTGAATTTGCTTACATTAGCATAAGAATGCAATTGAATTAAATAGATTAGTGTTTTCATATTGTTGATGATTAATGCATGAATTGAAGGATCACATGGATTTTCAGGGTAGTTGATGTTTCTTCTATAATGGCCAAGTTCTCATTAGATTTCCTGATTCATACCTTTCACTTTGTTATAGAAGTTAATATTTAGTTTATCCCTCTTGAGTTATCATTAGTTGTTAAATTCCATCGTGATATCATAAGACACTGAAGACCTAACCATCAACACTATATTTGAAGTTTTCTTGCTATTGTAGATAAAAAAATAGTTTTCTTGTTATTGCAAATTAAAAAGTAAATGTTGATTAACTTTTTTTGTCTTGACGCTTTCAATTCAATAGGTTAAGATTTCCTTTTATAGATTAGAAGTAATTATGAAGTTTATCTTAAGAATAGAATTCACTTGCTTATTAATTTGATTAGTTACTTGTTGAGTAGTTTTGGTTAGTTTACTTGCTGCAAAAGTTTCCATAGGTTAGTTATTTGATTGCTTATTAGTTTACTTGCTGAATAAGTCTCCATAGGTTAGTTTGAATAGGGTAGTTGCTTTCTTGTTTACTTTTTTTAATAGGATAGTTGTTTGCTTGTTCATTTGCTTACTTGTTGTTGTTCATTGAATTTGAATAGATTAATTAGATTAGTTTGTTGTTGTTGTTTAAATAGATTAAATAGATAGTTTGCTTTTGCTCATTGTAATGATTAAGTTAACTTGCTTGAAGTAGGGATTTCATTTGATTTCTTAGAAAAATCCATCGATCCATTGTTCAAAAGTTACTTAGGGTAAATATTTTAAGTTCTTTGATAGGGTTTAATCATTAATAGTCTTTGCTTAAGTATATTTGTCCTTAAATAACATGTTAGAACCGCCATTTTTCTTTCCATTTAGATTCGGTTTTTAGTTGCGTCATGACCCATGCGTCCAAACATGTGAAGTGAGGTATGTAGCACCGTGGGGTCGAAGTCAGAAAGTGGTCGGTTGGCCCTTGGAAACGGAAATGGATGTCAGATTTGAAACATGTGTAGGTGGTACGGGTATGTGTTTTCCAAAGAGTCGAGTCCTATTAAGAAATCAGTCTCTACGTGCCCTAGGTTGAGTCAAGTAGTTAATGGAAGATGCATCAGTAAGTGAAACAACTTTTATCAGTTCATCATGAAGACCAAGGGAATGAAAAATCATGACGTCTGTATCATGCATGCCCTGTAAACATTATTGCTTGTCTTCTACACGTGAGGATGTGCCATGGAAAATCTGCAATTCAATTCAAAACATCACGTTGCCATGAATTCACTGTTCTATGGTACGATTCCTCCTTCTTCCCGAATCGTTATAAATTCCATATGCTCAGTACCCATTTTAGTCATGAAACCAGGCCCGCACTCTGTTTGCAATTTCCCTTGCTAGTTCAGGTTGATCAAAGTTGCCTCCCTGTGTATTTTTCAGATACACCACACGTAGAATACATATTGGTCATGCCATGGCGACCTCCCAAATCATAATAAAAGGTGCACAGAGCAACATAATTGACAGGTTCAAGCCCCAAAATGACTCGAAGGAATTCTCACCTGCAATAGGCATTCCGAAGGATGTGAAAGGAGTTATTCCTTTACCCACAGAGACGATCAGATCAAACCGTGCGGAACCTGAAGTTGAAATACTTGAATAGGGAGGAAAGACAGTAGAAGCCTTGTCTCCCCAATATTAAATACCTCAGAGAAGAGGCAGGCCAAGGAAGAACAAGGAAGCTAAGGAAGCCCAAGTTTTAGAAGAGCCACATGCCAGATCGGTGGTCAAAGAACTACTCATGTGTGCCATCTGGATGGATCCCATTGGAGGATTGAGCCACGAAAGCAAGAGCATAAAAAGTTAAATGGGTACCACAGGAGTGAATGATCAAGAGCCATATCAGCAATTAAAGCAGGAAAATATGGTTATCACTGAACTCTACCAAGAAAACATGGAGTTGAGGCGACAGCTAGTGAAAAAGACTATGGAAGAATTAGCAGCACAAGGTCGTGAAGGGAACGTGTTAGGGTTAAAAAGATAGCTCAGAGAGGTGCAAGACACCATTATATAGTTGCACGAAGAACATAGGTTGTCAGAGGAAAGGCATACAAAGCATTCCAGGGAATGAAAAGTGATCGAGAAGGAAGCCCACGCGGAGCTCAGCAACGTGCAGAAATAACAAGTTTAGCTGGTCTTCGTCTCTACATCCACCAAACATAAGACAAATTTTGGCAGTTTTGAAGGACAGGTTTCCCTAAAGCACTATACCTTTTTTATAACGGGCGTGACCATCAAATAAACACTTTTCGTGCACATTTTTCCCAGCAAATGAGCGCACGACAGAAATCAAATCCGTTATAGCAGATAGCGAGTTCCTAGAAGACACCTGTCCACTCAGACATTCGATCGAAGGGAAATACTAAAACATATTTTCCTCATATCGAGACTTGATCGATGATCAGATCCTCGTGGAAAATTTGCAAACATTCATGTGTAAACAGACATGATTATTGTCTACATGTGATGAGTCTCTAACACATACCACTTAGTTTCCTAGTTTTTAGAGCTAGTAGTTAGAAAAATGGGTAGCCCAAGCGACACCCTCCTTTATATATTTCACCTTTTCGATGTAAGCTAGGTTGGTGGAAAAATTGGTATAGACCGTAGCTATTGTATGAAATTTGAGTTCTATCGAAACTTAATGAAAAAATCTTGTAACTTGATGTGAAGATTCTAATTGTAGCAGTTGGATGTATTGTTTTTCCTTTCTCGTGTATGTGCTCCCTATTATCTTATTCATATATTTTTCTGCCTAGACGAAGTCAAAGGAGGAGTCCCTGAGGAAAGCACTGGAAACAAGCTGGGAAGCGCACAAAAAAGAGGTAGAGAAAGTCTGTCCCCCTTTCAATTTTTTACATGAGATGGCCAAAATCAAAATCTATGTCACGTTCAACGAACTTATTAGAAAGGGCGAGTATCGGGAGCAAATCATTAAAATGATGAAAATGGGAGGGACCCACAATACTTTGAATATCCAATATGTCCACCCCGCTATCCTTTTTGGTCCGCGTGTTGAAGAGATAAATGATACAGAGGATGTCCCTTAGTTTTACATCATTCTAAAGATCCATGACATGAACTTGCATAACTCCATGTTGGATTCTGGCACATCGCACATCCTCATGCCAAAGGTGATCATGGATGAATTGGGTTTGGATATCACCAGGCCATACAAATACCTTTTCCCTTTTGATTCAAGGAAATTCAAGTGTTTGGGCCTCATCAAAGACCTAGTTGTGTCGTTGGCTCAAATCCCCTCGAGGAACATGGTTATGGATGTAGTCATTGCAGAAATATCCTCAAAGTTAGGCATGTTTCTATCAATGTCGTGGGCTGGGAAGTTAAAGGGAACTTTGTAGATGGATATGTCATACGCCACCATCCCTATTTTGGCCATGACAAATGATTGTACAAAGAAGTGTTGTTGAAATACATGGTAAGCAACAAGACGCAGCCAAATAACCATCCTATATACACCATCGACACTAAGGTTGGTTCTTCTATATTCTACAATCACCTGAGTTTCTAAGAGGAAGAGCCTACAATCATCATGACAACTGACGAGAAAACCACGTAGGAAATGACAAGGTGCGTTGAACTGAAAGACCATGCGGAAAGTAGGGTATGGAACATGAGTTTCGACGGCGTGGTCAACAAAGAAGGGGTTGGTGTCGGTGTATGGATAAGCCCTCCTGAGGTCGACACAAAGTTGTGTCCATACAAACTCATGTTCAAATTTACAAACAACATGGCAGAGTATGAAGCACTAATCTTGGGCTTACAAGTTTTGAAAGAATTGGGCACGCAGAGGATAGCAATGCGTGGAGATTCTGAGCTGATCATAAATCAAGTATAGGGCATATATCAGACCAAACACCCCAGGCTGAGAGCGTACAGAAATTTGGCACTAGATCTCCTCAAAGTATTTTCAAAGTATGACCTATCTACTAGCCCTAGAGAGCAAAATCAGATTGTTGATACGTTGGCCACCCTAGCCTTGATTTTTAAGATACCCATCTTCCCAAACAAAAAATATGAAATTGAGGTCAATTATACGTCGACAGTGCCTGATAATATCAAACATTGCCAAGTTTTTTATGACGAAAAGCAGATGGAAATATTCCTCCTTATGAGTGATGAGTTTTCTAATAAAAACATTGACGAGGAATGTTGTTGCGACGAAGATGAGAGCGCGGATGCATGCAGTAATAATAGCCCTTTCCAAAACCAGATCACAGGAAGGGACATAATCCAACTAAAAAACAACATCATTCCAAAGGGGTTAGTGCCACTGGAAAAGATGTTTGACAAGAATGACGTGGCTAAAAACCCCAAGATCACTGCAAGCACAGAAGACATGGAAGACTGCAACATAGGGACTGAGGAAAACCCAAAGATGATCAAATTAATGAAAACTCTCAGTCCAGAGGTCAAGCAAGACTACATCAAACTTATGAAGGATTTCCCCGACGTGTTCACATGGAGCTACGATGATTTGAAGGTGTATGACACTAAAGTGATCCAGCATGTCATCCCTCTCAAAGAAGACCAGAATCCCTTCAACCAGAATCTTAAACGAATAAATTCCCTATTGTTGCCATTGATCAAAAAGAAGGTAAAGAAACTCTTTGAAGCTAAAATTATCGTTTCTTTATGATTCTCAAAATGGGTAGCTAATTTGGTGCCCGTAAGAAATAAAAGTGACGAGATAAGACTGTGTGTAGATTTTCAGAATCTAAACAAGGTGTTTCTCAAGGATCACTACCCTCTCCCCAAAATGGACTATTTTCTGCAAAAGGTGGTGGGGTCTCAGAATATTTCCATGTTGGATGGTTTCTCAGGTTATAACCAGATCATGGTTCACCCAGATGACAGAGAAAAGACATCTTTCACAACTCCATGGGGAACATTCATGTATGCCAAGATGCCTTTCGATCTGATGAACATCAATGCCACTTTCCATAGGGAAATGGACATATCATTTGTCAACGAAAAGGACAAGTTCATTGTAATCTATCTGGATGATGTCATGGTATACTCTGCCTTCGACAAGCAACACCTCAAGCACCTGAAGAAAGTATTCGAGAAGTGCATGAAGGTTCAACATATAAATAAATCCAAAGAAATCACATTTCGGGGTGGAAGAGGGGAATATGTTAGGACACATTATCTCCAAGGAAGGAATTAAGATAGAACCTAGCATGGTTGAAAGGCTCTTGAAGATCAACACCCCACGTAGTAAAAAAGAAGTGCAATCTTTCCTGGAAAAAGTGAACTTCTTGACGAGATTCATCCCAAACCTAGCCAAGATAATAAAGCACATAACCTGCATGCTCAGGAAGGGAAACGAGATCAAGTGGAACCCAGAGGCCAAGAATTATTTTGAATATATCAAAGTGGCGCTGACTAAAGCTCTTGTGCTAGCCAGCCCAGACTTTATGAAATATTTCATCATGTTTTCATTTGCCTCAGAACACACTATTGACGGCGTGTTGTTGCAGAAAGACAAGCAGGATTTCAAAAAACCTATATCCTATTTCAGCCGGACACTGCACGATGCTCCACTAAGGTATGAAATTATGGAAAAATAGGTGTACGCCTTACTAAAAGATTTGAAAGAATTCAGTACATACATATTTCACTCCCATGTCATCGCTTATATTCCCAGCAACTCAATAAAGGATATCCTGACTCAAACTAACCCGGAAGGAAGGAGAGGAAAGTGGATAGTGGCCATGCTGGAATATGATCTTGAGATCAAGCATATGAAATTGATCAAGGGTCAAGGCCTGGTGAAGCTAATGGCACAGTCAGACTACGACGTTGTAGGAATGAATTTCATCATTGATTTTTCAGAATGCCCTCAACCAGAAATTACCACTCAAGTGTCTCAAGAGTTCATTGACTCACCATGGTATGCAGACATCATCTATGTGTTAGAGAATCTCAGGCTCCTTTGGGTGTAAGTAAGAATAAGTCTGGATTTCTCAAACTCAAAGCAGTTAAGTTATTCATTTTGGACAATTCACTCTATTGGAAGGATCCTGGGGGAATATTGTTGAGTTGTTTGTTGGAAAACGATGCAAAGTGGGACATACAATAATTTCACAAAGGTGACTCCAGAGGACACCACTACTAGAAAACCACTGTGAACAAAATCCTGAGGACATGATACTACTGACCTACAATATTCATTGATGTGTATAAAGAGGTCTCCATCTGCCACAAATGTCAGATTTTCAACGAGAGTAGAAGGTTGTAGCCCCTGCCACTAAAACTGATCTTAGTCGAAGCACCTTTCATGTAGTGGAGTCTATATTTCATAGGGGAAATAAATCCACCATCCTCCACACAACACAGATGGATACTCACAGCCACTGACTATTTCACGAAGTGGATAGAGGAAATCCCCACAAAGGAAGTGATCGACGCAGTCATAATCCAATTCCTGGAGACAAACATTTTGTCAAGATTTAGATGTCCTGTCAAGATCATAACTAACAATGTGGCCACATTCAAGTCCAAGAGGATGGAAAAGTTTTTTCAGGATTACAATATAATGTTGGGGAATTCCACAATGTACTATCCACAAGGAAATGGGTTAGAAGAATCCTCAAATAAGAGCCTAACCAGAATCATCAAAAGAATCTTGCAAGACAATAAGAAAGATTGGCATTAAAAGCTTATATATGCACTATGGGTAGATCGGGTCACCACCAAGAATTCCATCTCAACGTCGCCTTTCCAAATCGTATATGGAAAAAATGCCATCTTCCCTACCTAACTGGGGCCACCCGTTAGAAAATTGTTGCAAGAGCGGGAGGTCGAGGCAAATGATGCGCAGAGGAGAATAAATAAACTAATTCACATGCAGCAGGCAAGGGAGCAGGTGTACGATAGATTGCAACTTCATCAGGAGAGAATAAAGAAATCATTCGACAAGCACTCTAAACAAGAATATTTTTATATAGGATATTTGGTGTTGAGATGGGACGCGAGAAATGAAGATAAAGGGAAGCATGGAAAGTTAGACCACCTTTGGACAGGTCCATTCAAAATCAACATGTACTGTGAGAACAATTCTTATTTCCTGGAAGGATTAAATGGAGAATGCCTTGGTTGGGGGCCTGTAAATGGAAGGTTCCTCAATAATTATCTAACGAAATAAAATCTGTTTAAGTCATTTGTCATTGTAAATAGTCATTTTATTTGTTTTTGCATCAGGTCAGCAGGTCAGTATAAAATTGAAGCCCGAAGTGAATGCCTTAAGTTTATGCTGAGTTTTTAGAAGTTGCGTCAATAGGTTTAGGTTGTGTTTTTGTTTTTTCTTTAGTGTACCAAAGATTCTAAATGATGCCCAATGGTCAGACACCTGGTCTACTGTCTTTTCTACCTCACGGGGAGGATAACATCCTCATTGGAGCTAGTTGTTAGCACCGCCATTTTTATTTCCATTTAGAGTTGGTTTTTAGTCACGTCATGACCCATGCGACCAAACAAGTGAATTCAGGTATGTATCACCATGGGTTCGAATTCAGCAAGTGGTTGGTTGGCCCTTGGAAATGGGAAGGGATGTCAAAGTCAAAACATGTGTAAGTGGTACGGGTATGTCTTTTCCAAAGATTCAAGTCCTATTAAGAAATCAGTCTCTACGTGCCCCAGGTCAATTCAAGTAGTTAAAGGAAGTCGCATCGGCTAGTGAAACAGTTCTTATCAGCTCATCATGAAGGCCGGGGGAATGAAAAATCCTGGCATTCATATCATGCATGCCCTACCAACATTATTGTTTGTTTTCTACACATGGGGTTGTGCCATGGAAAATCTGCAATTCGATTCAAAACATCCCATCATAATGAATTCACTATTCTCTGGCACAATTCCTCCTTCTTCCCAACTCGTTATAAATTCCAGATGCTCGGCACCCATTTTAGTCATGAAACCAGGCCCACACTCTGTTTGCAATTTCCCTTGCCAGTTCAGGTTGATCAAAGTTCCCTCCCTGTGCATTTGTCGGATACATCGCACGTAGATTACATACTGGTCATGCCATGGTGACCTCCCAAAGCATAAGAAAAGGTGCACAGAGCAACGAAATTTCTAGGTCCAAGCTCCAAAATGACTGGGAGTCATTCTCACCTGCAGGAGGCATTTCAAAGGATGCAAAAGGAGTTATTCCTTTACCCACAGAGATGATTGGATAAAACCGACCAGAACCTAAGGTGGAAATATTTGTGCAGGGAGGAAAGATAGTAGAAGCCCCATCTCCCCAATAATAAATACCTCAGAGAAGGGGAAATCCAAGGAAGAACAAGGAATTTGAGGAAGACCGAGTTTCAGAAAAGTCTCGTGCTAGATCGGTGGCCAAAGAACTACTCATGTGAAACATCTAGCTGGAGCCCACTGGAGGATCGAGCCACGGAAGTAGGAGAAGAATAAGGGAAATGGGTACCACAGGAGAGAATGATCAAGAGCCATCTCAGCAATTAAATCAAGCAAAGTTGGCTATCGCTGAACTCTACCAGGAAAACATAGAGTTGAGGCAGAAGCTAGCGACAAAGACTATGGAAGCATCAATAGCACAAGGTCACGAAGGGAACGTGTCATGGTTAAAAACACAGCTCAGAGAGGCGCAAGACACCATTGTACAGTTGCGCGAAGAACATAGGTTGTCAGAGGAAAGGAATAAAAAGAATTACAGGGAATGTGAAGCAACTGAGAAGGAAGCCCGTGCAGTGCTCGGCAAAGTGCAGAAATAATAAGTTTAGTTGGTGTTCATATTTGCATCCACCAAACATAAGACAAATTTTGGCAGTTTTGAAGGACACGTTTACCTAAAGCACTATACCTTTTTTATAACGGGTGTGAACATCAAACAAACACTTTCCATGCACACTTTTCCCAGCAAATGAGCGCACGACAGAAATCAAATCCGTTATAGAAGATAGTGAGTTCCTAGAAGACACTTGTCCGCTAAGACATCCGTTCGAAGGGAAATACTGACACATATTTTCCTCATATCGAGACCTGACCGATGATCAGATCCTCGTGGAAAATTTGCGAACAGTCATGTGTAAACAAACGTGATTATTGTCTACATGTGAAGAGTCTCTTACGCATACCACTCAGTTTCCTAGTTTTTAGAGCTAGTAGTTAGAAAAATGGGTATCCCAAGCGACGCCCTCCTTTATATATTTCACCTTTTCGATGTAAGATAGGTTGGTTGGCAAAATTGGTATAGACCATAGCTATTGTATGAAATTTGAGTTCTACCGAAACTTAATGCAAAAGTCTTGTAACTTGATGTGAAGATTCTAATTGTAGCAATTGGATGTATTATTTTCCCTTTCTCGCGTATGTGCTCCCTGTTATATTATTCATATATTTTTCTACCTATTTTAGAACGAATTTTTGAACCTGTGGATTCGTTGCACAACGCCCCTTGTTCGCGCCACTTAGACAAAATGTTTTCTTTTGAAATTTAACTCTGAATTCACCCACGACATTGCTCCAAGTTACTTCATGTCATTTATTTCCGCCACGCATTACTATGTTGCATTAAAGATTGTTGCTCTCTTAGCCTTCATCCTCTCAAGTTCAGTCACTGATTCATTTGTTTCCATTGTTTCCTCGAATAGACTCCATAGCCCATCGTCTTATTTTCTTGCACCAATATAACCAGAGACCATTATATCAAAGGTGTTAAATCTAGCCACTGCTTTAAAATCCATATCTCGCATGGATACCGCGCCCCTCGAGAGAGCCCCCTCTGGATCCAAAAGGCTAGTTTCGGGTCTCAAAGTAGGTTGAAAAAGTTACCTTCATCGTTTGTTTATCAGTCTAATAGATTTACGAAGTGCTAACATTCTAGCATCGCTTCCAGGGAATGAAATTGAATAGATTTTCCCTGGGAGTACGACCAACATTGCGGTTTGACCCCTAAGGGTAACATTGGGATAAACATTCATACCAGTTGAAACCCTTACCTTGGTGACTCCAATCCAAATTACCAGTAGCTCCAAGTAGCGCAGTTCAGGAACCCTAGCTCCGAAGATGATCTATACCAGAGAAAATCCTAACCCAAACCCTACAGAGCCTGTGTATGGCCTCGAGAAGATTTTGTGCAGGAAAAGAGAGAAAGAGCCAGATCTGTTCTACTACCTAGATGGAATCATGTCCTTACCCAAAGACGGTGCCCAGAGAATTGACGACCTTGAGTTTGATGAATTATTCGAGCAAACCATTTACTGGTCTAAGTCAAAAATTGGCTTGGACGAGACTGTTTTCGACCCAAAGAAATTCCAAGCCCTGATATCAAATAATATCCCTCAAAATCTGAATCCTCCCAGATCCATGGCCGCCAGATTTTCCCCCCTCATCCTGCTAGCCCAACTACATGACTTGCCTCAGAATTACAGCTAGAGAATCATGCTCTACGACACTGAAGGAAGTGTTTCCGCCCAGAGGCACCTGGACTGGTTTAATGATTTCGTCGACCTGAAGGAGGTGGACTATGCAAATGGAAAAATGATTTTGTTTGTGCAGAGCCTTTCAGGAGATGTAAGAAAATGGTTCAAATCCCTCCCGCCCGCGAGCATTCGCAACTTCACCACATTCGAGACATATTTCCTGAATAAATGGGGGGACAAGAAAAACCCTTTACAGCTGTAAACACAGTACAATAATATGAAGAAAGCACCGGAAGAGACAGTGCAGGAATTCTCAACTCGTTTCTTGAAGGTTTACAACTCAATCCTTGTAGAAGTCAAGCCACCCCCCAGGGTTGCGCATTTATGGTACGTTGATTCCTTTGAAAATGATTTCTCCTTGTTGTTAAGAGAAATCAGATTAGCAAACCTAGATGCTATAATGAGTAATGCTATCAAGGTCAAAGTAAACATGATGGCATCAGGGAAAAAAAAAAAGATTCAATAGAGAAGATAAGAATCCTCAAGGAGATGTAGAGCCATCAATGTCTTGGTCCTCAGATGAAAAGTTCGACATGATGATGAAGACCATGGAAAAGATGATGGAGATAATTTCCATGGGAAATAGACCTATTTCTCGAGAACAAAATGACCCTCAGCACAGGAATCAGAACCTCAGAAGGGGTCAAGTCCCTCACATCAGACAGAGGGAATAGAGAGAGCAGAGGGATCAAGGTGACCAATAGACAAGACCTTCATTCTGAAAAAAATACGTGGACGAAGACTTCAACCAGGCATTCAAAGACCAGATGCATTGTTGTGATGACAAAAACTCGTGAATGTTCTTGACAAAGAGAGAGCATGATCGATACATGAGAAAAAACGAAGAATTTTTGTTGGAGAGGGACAATGATATGATACTTGAAACGGATGATGCGTCATCCTGGGAGACAGAGGAGTTCATAAAAGGATATTAGAATGCCATCATGTAGTTCCAGAAGAAATATAACCTCCGGAGCAAAGATGCACCTACCGAGCCACAACAAATGAACACCATAAGGAAACCTTCAATGGACACCCCTTCCACAAGCTAACAGAAGTTGGACAGCCCACCCAAGGAGGCAGCTGAAAAGATGAAGTCAAAGGAGGAGTCCCTGAGGAAAGCACTGGAAACAAGCCAGGAAGCGCACAGAAAAGAGGTAGAGAAAGTCTGTCCCCCTTTAAATTTTTAACATGAGATGGAAAAAATCAAAATATCTATCACATTCAATGAACTTATTAGAAAGGGCGAGTATAGGGAGCAAATCATTAAAATGATGAAAATGGGAGGGACCCTCGATACCTTGAATATCCAATATGACCACCCCTCTATCCTTTTTGGTCCGCGTGTTGAAGAGATAAATGATACAGAGGATGTCCCTTTGTTTTACATCATTCTAAAGGTCCATGACATGAACCTTCATAACTCCATGCTAGATTCTAGTGTGTCTCACAACCTCAAGCCAAAGGTGATCGTGGATGAATTAGTTTTGGATATCACCAGGCCATACAAAGACCTTTTCTCTTTTGATTTGAGGAAAGTCAAGTGTTTGGGCCTCATCAAAGACCTAGTTGTGTCATTGGCTCAAATCCCCTCGAAGAATATGGTTATGGATGTAGTCATCGCAGAAATAACCCCCAAGTTAGGCATGTTTCTATCAAGGTCGTGGGCTGCGAAGTTCAAGGGAACTTTGTAGATGGATATGTCATATGCCACCATCCCTATTTTTTGCCATGAGAGACAGATGTACAGACTCCAGAGAAGTGTTGTTGAAATACATGGTAAGTAGAAAGACGCGACCAAATAACCATCCTATATATGCCATCAACATTGAGGTTGGTTCTTCTATATTCTACAATGACCTGAGTTTCTAAGAGGAAGAGCCGACAACCATCATGACAACTGACGAGAAAACCACGCAGGAAACAACAGAGTGCACCGAAAAGACCGTGTGGAAAGCGGTGTCTGGAACATGAGTTTCGATGGTGCGGTCAAAAAAGAAGGGGTTGGTGTCAGTGTATGGATAAGCCCTTCTGAGGTCGGCACAAAGTTGTGTTCATACAAACTCACGTTCAAATTTACAAACAACATGGCAGAGTATGAAGCACTAATCTTGGGCTTACAAGTTTTGAAAGAATTGGGCATGCAGAGGATAGCAGTGTGTGGAGATTCCAAGATGATCATAAATTAGGTATAGGGTGTATATCAGACCAAACACCTGAGGCTGAGAGTGTATAGAAATTTTATGTTGGATCTCCTCAAAGTATTTTCAGAGTATGACCTATCTGCTATCCTCGGAGAGCAAAATCAGATTGTTGATATGTTGGCCACCTTGGCCTCAGTTTTTAAGATCCCCATCATCACAAACAAAAATATGAAATCGAGGTCAAGCACACGTCAACAGTGCCTGCTAATATCGAACATTGGCAAGTGTTTTATGACGATAAGCAGGTGGAAATATTCCTCCTTATGAGCGACAAGTTCGTTAATAAAAACATTGACGTGGAATGTTGTTACGACGAAGATGAGAGCTTGGATGTGTGCATTAATGACATCCCTTTCCAAAACCAGATCGCAGGAAGGGACATAATCCAACTAAAAAACAACATCATTCCAAAGGGGTTAGTGCCACTGGAAAAACTGTTTGACAAGAATGACGTGGCTAAAAACCCCAAGATCACTGCAAGCATAAAAGACGTGGAAGGCTGCAACATAGGAACTGAGGAAAACCCAAAGATGATCAAATTATCGAAAACACTTAGTCCAGAGGTCAAGAAAGACTACATCAAACTCATGAAGGATTTCCCCGACGTGTTCGCATGGAGCTACGATGATTTGAAGGTGTATGACACTAAAGTGATATGGCATGTCATCCCTCTCAAAGAAGACCAGAATCTCTTCAACTAGAAGCTTAAACGAATAAATCCCCTACTGTTGCCAATGATCAAAAAGGAGGTAAAGAAACTCTTTGAAGTTAAAACTATCATTTCTTTACGATTCTCGAAATGGGTAGCTAATTTGGTGCCCATAAGAAATAAAAGCAACGAGATAAGACTGTGGGTAGGTTTTCAGAATCTAAACAAGGTGTTCCTCAAGGATCACTACCCTCTCCCCAAAATGGACTATTTCCTACAAAAGGTGGTGGGGTATTAGAAGATGTCCATGTTGGATGGTTTCTCAGGTTATAACCAGATCATGGTTCACCCAGATGACAGAGAAAAGACAGCTTTCACAACACCATGGGGAACGTTCATGTATGCCAAGATGCCTTTCGATTTGATGAACATCGATGCCACTTTCCATAGGGAAATGGACATATATTTTTTCAATGAAAAGGACAAGTTCATTGTAATCTATCTGGACAACATCATGGTATACTTTTCCTTCGACAAGCAACACCTCGAGCACCTGAAGAAAGTATTTGAGAAGTGCATGAAGGTTCGACATATAACTAAATCCAAAGAAAACACATTTTGGGGTGGAAGAGGGGAATCTATTAGGACACATTATCTCTAAGGAAGGCATTAAGATAGAACCTAGCATGGTTGAAGGGATCCTGAAGATCATCACCCCATGCAATAAAAAAGAAGTGCAATCCTTCCTAGGAAAAGTGAACTCCTTAAGGAGATTCATCTCAAACCTAGCCAAGATAATAAAGCACATAACTTGCATGCTCAAAAAGGGAAACGAGATCAAGTGGAACCCAGAGGCTAAGAATTATTTTGAAGATATCAAAGTGGTGCTAACTAAAGATCTTGTGCTAGCCAACCCAAAGTTTATGAAAGATTTCATCATGTTTTCATTTGCCTCAGAACACACTATTGACGGTGTGTTGTTGTAGAAAGACGAGCAGGATTTCAAAAAACCAATATCCTATTTCAGTCGGACACTGCGCGATGCTCCACTAAGGTATGAAATTATGGAAAAATAGGCGAATGCCTTACTAAAATATTTGAAAGAATTCAGAACATACATATTGCACTCCCATGTCATCGCTTATGTTCCCAGCAACTCAGTAAAGGATATCTTGACTCAACCTGACCCGGAAGGAAGGAGAGGCAAGTGGATAGTGGCCATGCTAGAATACGATCTTGATATCAAGTCTATGAAACTGATCAAGGGTCAAGGCCTGGAAAATCTAATGGCACAGTCAGACTGCGATGCTATAGGAATGAATTTCATCACTTATTTGTCAAAATGCCATCAACCAGAAATTACCACTCAGGTGTCTCAAGAGTTCATTAACTCACCATGGTATGCAAACATCATCTATGTGTTAGAGAATCTTAGGCTCCTCTAGGTGTAAGTAAGACTAAGTCCGGATTTCTCAAACTCAAAGCGGTTAAGTTCTGCATTCTGGACAATTCACTCTATTGGAAGGATCCTGGGGGAATATTGTTAAGTTGTTTGTTGGAAAACGATGTGAAGCAGGCCATATAATAATTTCACAAATATGATTACGGAGGACACCACTACTGGAAAACCACCACGAAAAAAATCCTTAGGATAGGATACTACTGACCTACAATATTCATTGATGTGTATAAAGAGGTCTCCATCTGCCATGAATGTCATATTTTCGACGGGAGAAGAAGGTTGCAACCCCTGCCACTAAAGTCGATCTCAGTCGAAGCACCTTTCATGCAGTGGGGTATATATTTCATAGGGGAAATAAATCCACCATCCTCCATGCAGCACAGATGGATACTGACAGCCACCGACTATTTCACGAAGTGGATAGAGAAAATCCCCACAAAGGAAGTGACCGACACAGTCATCATCCAATTCCTGGAGACAAACATTTTGTTGAGATTCGGATGTCTCATCAAGATCATAACCAAAAACCCAGCCGCATTCAAGTCCAAGAGGATGGAAAAGTTTTTTCAGGATTACAATATAAACCTGGGGCATTCCACAACATATTATCCACAAGGAAACGAGTTAGAAGAATCCTCAAATAAGAGCCTAACTAGAATCATCAAAAGACTCATGTAAGACAATAAGAAAGCTTGGCATTAAAATATTACCTATGCGCTATGGGCAGATCAGGTCACCACCAAGAATTCCATCTCAACGTCGCCTTTCCAGATTGTATACGGAAAAAACGCCATCTTCCCTACCTCACTGGGGCCACCCGTTAGAAAATTGTTGCAAGAGAAGGAGGCCGAGGAAAATGATGTGCAGAGGAGAATAAATAAACTAATTCACATGCAGCAGGCAAGGTAGTAGGTGTACAATCGATTACAGCTTCATCAGGAGAGGATAAAGAAAGCCTTTGACAAGCACTCTAAACAAGAATATTTTTATATAGGAGATCTAGTGCTGATATGGGATGTGAGAAATGAAGATAAAGGGAAGCATGGAATGTTTGACCACCTTTGGACAGGTCCGTTCAAAATCAACACATACTGTGGAAACAATTCTTATTTCCTGGAAGGATTAAATGGAGAATGTCTTGGGTGGGGGCCTATATACAGTAGGTTCCTCAAGAATTATCTAATGAAATAAAAAAAAATTAAGTCATTTGTCATTGTAAATAGTCATTTTATGTGGTTTTGCATCAGGTCAGCGGGTTAGCAGGTTAGCAGAAAATTGAAGCTCGAAGTGAAGGCCTTAAGTTTATGGTAAGTTTTTAGAAGTTGTGTCGATAGGTTTAGGTTGTGTTTTTGTTTTTTCTTTACAGTGCCAAAGATTTTAAATGAGGCCCAATGGTCATACACCTAGTCTATTATCTTTGCTACCTCATGGGGAGGATAACATCCTCGTTGGAGCCAGTTGTTAGCACCGCCATTTTTATTTCCATTTAGAGTTGGTTTTTAGTCACGTCGTGACCCATGCATCCAAACATGTGAATTCAGGTATGTATCACCATGGGGTTGAATTCATTAAGTGGTTGGTCAGCCCTTGGAAATGGGAAGGGATGTCAGAGTCGAAACATGCGTAAGTGGTATGGGTATTTCTTTTCCAAAAATTCGAGTCCTGCTAAGAAATCAGTCTCTACGTGCCCCAGGTCAAGTCAAGTAGTTAATGGAAGTCGCATCATCAAGTGAAAAAGATGTTATCAATTCCTCATGAAGGCCAAGGGAATGAAAAATCATGGCGTTCATATCATTCATGCCCTGCAAACATTATCGCATGTGTTCTACACACAAGGATGTGCCATGGAAAATTTGCAATTCGGTTCAAAACATACCATCACAATGAATTCACTGTTCTTTGGCACGATTCCTCCTTCTTCCTGACTCATTATAAATTCCAGATGCTTGGCACCCATTTCAGTCATGAAACCAGGGCCACACTCTGTTTGCAATTTCCCTTTCCAGTTCAGGTTGATCAAAGTTCCCTCCCTGTGAATTTGTCGGATACACCGCATGTAGATTACATACTGGTCACGCCATGGTGACCTCCCAAATCATAAGAATAGGCACATAGAGCAAATAAATTTCTAGGTCCAAGCTCCAAAATGACTGGGAGTCATTCTCACCTACAGTAGGAATTTCTAAGGACATGAAAGGAGTTATTCCTTTACCCACAGAGACGTTCAGTTCAAACCGTGCAAACCTGAAGTTGGAATACTTGCGTAGGGAGGAAAGATATTAGAAGCCCCATCTCAACAACAAAAAATACCTCAAAGAAGGGGAAAGCCAAGGAAGAACAAGGAAGTTGTGGAAGCCCGAGTTTCAGAAGAGTCGCGTGCCAGATCAGTGGCCGAAGAACTACTCATGCGCGCCATCCAGTTGGAGCCCACTGGAGGATCGAGCAGTGAAAGTAAGAGAAGAACAAGGGAAATGGGTACCACAGGAGCGAATGATCAAGATCCATCTCAACAATTAAATCAAGCAAAGATGGCTATCACTAAAATATACCAAGAAAAAACTGAGTTGAGGCGGAACCTAATGATAAAGACTATGGAAGCATCAACAACAAAAGGTCATGAAGGGAATGTGTCATGGTTAAAAAGACAACTCAGAGAGGTGAAAGACACCATTGTACACCTGCGTGAAGAACATAGGTTTTCAGAGGAAAGGAATACAAAAAATTCCAGGGAATGCGAAGAGGCCAAGAAGGAAGCCCTCACGATGCTCGCCAACGTGCAAAAAAAAAAGTCTAGCTGGTGTCCGTCTCTGCATCCACCAAACAGAAGACAAATTTTGGCAGTTTTGAAGGAAACGTTTCCCTAAATCACTCTACCTTTTTTATAACTACCGTGACCATCAAACAACCACTTGTCGTGCACATTTTTCCCAGCAAATGAGTGCACGGTATAAATCAAAGACGTTATAGAATATTGCAAGTTCCTGGCAGACACCTATCCGCTTAGACATCTAATCGAAGGAAATTATTGACACATATTTTTCTCATATCGAGACCTGACTGATGATCAGATCCTCATGGAAAATTTGCGAACAATCATGTGTAAACAGACATGATTATTGTCTATTTTTGGAAATCTCTATGGGAAGAGTCTCTAACGCATACCACTCAGTTTCCTAGTTTTTAGAGATAGCAGTTAGAAAAATGGGCAGCCCAAGTGACACCCTCATTTATATATTTCATCTTTTCGATGTAAGCCAGGTTGGTTGGAAAAATTGGTATAGACCATAGCTATTGTATGGAATTTGAGTTCTATCGAAACTTAATGCAAAAGTCTTGTAACTTGATGTGAAGATTCTAATTGTATCAATTGGATGTATTGTTTTCCCTTTCTCGCGTATGTGCTCCCTGTTATCTTATTCATATATTTTTCTGTCTATTTCAGAATGAATTTTCGAACCTATGGATTCGTTGCGCAGCACCCCTTGTTTGCACCACTTAGAAAAAACATTTTATTCTGAAAGTTAACTCTAAATTCACCCGCAGCGGTGCTCTGAGTTACTTCCTATAATTTATTTTCGCCACACATTAGTATTTTGCACTGAAGACTGTTGCTCGCTTAGCCTTCATCCTCTCAAGTTCAGTCACTGAGTCATTTCTTTCCGTTGTTTCCTCAAATCGACTCCATAGCCCACCGTCTTATTTTCTTGTGCCAATATAACCAGAGACCGTTATATCAAAGGTGTTAAATCTAGACACTTCTTTAAAATCCATATCCCACGCGGATACCACGCCCCTCGAGATATCCCTCTCCAGATCCGAAAGGCTAGTTTCGGGTCTCAAAGTTGGTTGAAAAAGTTACCTTAGTCGTCTTTTTATCAACTGAACATATTTATGGAGTGATAACATAGCCCATTTCCTTACTTATACTATACTACCTCTAGCCTTTATGCCTTGGCATATATAGTGCTACAACTCTAATTTTATTTACCCCTGGTTGACAATTTAATTGAGGGTTTTTAGTCCATATAGAACACCCATCATTTTTTTCGTCGTTACCGGGGAGTTGTCTCAAGGTAGGAATTAGATCATTTATAAACCTTATCATTAGTTTGGTGGAGGGGGGAATTTAATAGTAGAGGTAAGAACCTACGCATCTGCTATAGCAGGTTCCTCAAAACCCAATGGTAGTTTTTTTTTTTTTTTTGTCATGAACAGACCTAGAGACCCAAAAGGTAGATATATTAAATCTAAATCAGATCTTTCAACCAAGGTTCCTTCTGACCTTTTTGGGGGAATGAACATTCCACTCATAAGCTTCGCAGACCGATATTGAAAAACATGAGCTAGCTCAACCCAAAGAGATAATTTTTTCTCTAAAGATACTAAGACAGGGAGCACTATAGAACATAAAATTGAAGCATCAGTAATAGTGGGACAGGAGCCAAGTCCACTCGAGCCTTCCATAGAAACAAACAATACAACCTTTGTTTTATTACCACCATCAAGAGATCCTAAATTTGAAGACATCATAGACCCTGAATAGGTGAATACTTTGTTTGGTAGTTCAACCAACATAATTGTCTCTCAAATTGATATAGAAACTTTGGCACCGATAATCTCAATTGGCTCGAGTAGATTCCCAGACATCCAAGAAGTAGGAAGACCTTCCCATCAGAGGGATACCTTTATTAGACAAGAATCTTGGAATACCTTGTTTTCTTCAAGGATAAAACCACCTAGGTACTCTCTTTTTGGAAATCAAATCAGTATGGATTATTAGAAGGATCATAACAATGTAAGACATGGGGAGGAAGAAGAAGCTTGAAACCAAACCAAAACTACCTTCGGGTTTCCAATTTTGGACACCACCCCAAATGTCAATATGAAAAATATTCCCCTCTCAACACTACCCACCTTTTACGGTAAAAGTAGTGAAGATCCAGATACCTTCCTATTTGAGTTTGACATCTTGTATAGGAGATACAACTACTTACAATATGCCCAGAAACTAAAACTCTTTCCTGCCACTCTCAAGGACTCTACACTAATATGGTTCATGGGGTTGGGAGATTCCAGTATTAGGTCTTGGGAAGCCATGAAAGATATATTTCTTAAAAATTACCAAGACTACTGCAAGACCAATGAGTCTCGTAATGATATTTTCAAAATCCAACAGTTAGAAGACAAGAATCTCGAGGATTATATGGAACGATTTGCTTATATCTCCCAGAAATCAAAATACCATGACCTTCTAGATGACACATTTAGGTATCTTTTCCTTAAGGGGATTTCATAGGAATACCTAGAGATACTTAAATTGATGGCATCAGGTGACATCTCCCATAAACCATTTTCTGAAATTTTTGAAATGTGTAAAAATTACTCGAGGAGTAGAGCTAAAATAAGAAAGAATGTTCAGGACACTTACAATAGAAACTTAAAACCAGTTAGTTCAAGTGGTATCACAAGAGTAGAGATAGGGAACCTTTTAGAAAACTTCAAGATAGATATCTTAAGCTCAATAGGTTCCCAGTTGGACACCCTAAAAATTAAAAAGAAACAGGAGGAGGAAAATGCAGCAATGAGCATATATTGCCCAAGATGCAGGAGGAAGCATTCCTCAAGGGAATGCCAATTGGACAACATTTTAGTTTGTGGCTTTTGCATAGAGGACCACTAAACTAAAAAATGTTCATAATTTCCTAGTTTTTTATCCATCTATAGGATTAGGGATCCTAGGGAATCCTCTTATGCACCTAGGAGGCCATGGCAGCCTAGGAACCAACCCACATACCTAGATCCACAATCTCGAGTTCCACCATAATATCAAAAATAACAGTGGAACTCACCAAGTTGGAAAACATGGTCTACACAGTACCAACATCCTTGGCTTCAAGGATGGAGAGGAGGGCATAACCAAGGGAACCCTCAAGATCCACCTGTCCCTATGCCCGACCATCCTTATCCTCAGTTTCCACCGAACACTCAGTAGCTTCTTCTAGGTTTTGTTCCACCACCTTTACCTCCTATTCCACAAAAACAACCATAACAATATCAAAATGCAAGCTCCCCAAGACCAAAATTATTACCGGCACAACTAGTTCCCATTCCAAATAATAGGCCCACTCAATCTCTTCACAATGTTGATATGCAAGCCTTCCCGACATATGTTATTACTCTTGTTCCATTACAAGAGATTCAACTGAGGTTGGGAAAAATTTTGGACAGGAAGAGACCTTCAGTAGTCATCTAGGAAGAAGAAGATGAAGAAATCCCCAAAAAACCCAAAAATAACACTAGGTGGGAATATGTTATTATTCCTAAGGACCAAGAACCTAAGCTTCCCCAAAAATGAACCTTCACAAATTACGAAGGCCCCTCCTTATCCAGAAAGATTGGTAATCGACAAACCTACCACCCGACCAGAATTTGACATCTTGAATGAATTGAAGAATATTTGTGTTAAGATTCCCTTGCTACAAGCCATTAAGGATATTCCAATATACAGTAAGGTAGTCAAAGAATTGTGTATTAAGAATCCAAGTAGGAAGTAGAAGGATCCTCCAACAGTACATTTGATAGGAGAACTTTCTGAGTACATATGAGAGCAGCCTAAGGTAGAAAAATATGGGACCTAGGAAACCCCTTAGTGACCATAACCATTAATGAGGTCTCCATTGGAAACACTCTCATAAACCTAGGGGCAGCCATCAATGTTATGACCACTACTAACTTGGAGAAATTACAGTTAAAACCTCTTCTTAGGCATACCCCAACCATTTTGGAATTAGCATATAAGACCAAGGTTATACCTGAAGGAATTTTGGATGATATCATAGTTACTTTAGCCTCATGGGAGTACCCAATAGACTTTCTTGTCATCCACTCAAAGGATCCTACCAAAGGCCATCCCATTATTTTTGGAATACCTTGGTTAGCCATAACCAATGCATTTATTGGTTGTAGAGAGGGATAAATGACCATCTCGAATGGACTTTCTATCCAAAATCTCACCATATACCCTCCATCCAAACCTATCATGGAGAATATATGGTGGCTTCAATGTCTATACGAGAATGAGGAATGGGAAGAACCCATATTGCCAAGTGACCATGCCTGGGCACTTTAGGAGCACACCACAGAAAATGTGCTAAACCAGCTCATTTATGTTATCACATGTGCTAATTTTCCACAATCGTTTCCCCAATTTGAGTACATGTTTGGGAATAATTTCAGGAACAATTGGACCCATCCATTTTGTCTTCGACATATTTCATCTTCAAGATATATGAGTTTTCCACATCTTATACCATGCCCTACGATATTAGTCCAGGAAAATTTCTACATATAAAATGTCGTCTAGATGAAGACCAACAAAAGAAGTTAGTAAGTATCCTTAAAGAGCAATCAGAGGCATTCACCTAGGAATACATTGACATGAAGGGTATACACCCTGACACATGTATCCATCACATATATACCCAGGGGTAAGTAACACCTGTTAGGTAACCCTAGAGAAGGATGAACCCAACACTCAAAGATATAGTAAAGGAGGAGATCCAAAAGTTATTAAATGTCGGATTTATTTATCCCATCTCCAACAGTAAATGGGTATCCCCGCTTGTAGTGGTTCCAAAGAAAGTGACCAACAAATGGAGAATTTGTGTTGATTTCTGGGAGCTTAACAAGGCCACTATGAAGGATTACTTTCCTCTTCCTTTTGTCGACCAAGTTTTGGATACCCTGTCCGGAAAGAAGTATTTCTCCTTTTTAGATGGATATAGTGAGTACAATCAAATTCTCATAACACCCAAGGACCAGGACAAGACTTCTTTACTTGTCCTTGGGGCACCTATGCCTATAGGGTCTTACCATTGTGTAATACTCCTGTTACATTTCAACGATCAGTACTAGGGATATTTGTTGATATTATTCATGATTGTGTGGAGGTATACATGGATGACTTCACAGTATATGGAAATACTTACCAATAATCCTTAGACAACTTAGAAAAATTCCTTATCATATGCCAAGAAATGAACCTGTCTTTAATTCATGAAAAATGTAAAATGATTTTGATTGAAGGAGTGGTTCTAGGACATCATGTTTCATCTGAAGGGATTAAAGTCAATCCTGCAAAGATTGAGTTCATCGTCAGACTTCCACCCCCCAAGACTCAGAAAGAGGTGAGAATATTTCTTGGACATGTCGGGTACTACTGGAAATTTATTGAAAATTTCACAAATATTCTTGCACCCATGTTTGGATTGTTAATAAAGGATGTCAATTTTCTTTGGATTGAGCAGTGTCAAACTGCCTTTGAAACCCTAAAATATAAGATGTATGTGGCACCCGTTCTTAGGGGGGGAAATTGGGATCTCCCATTTCACATATCCACTTATGCCTCTGACACCACAATAGGAGGATTATTAGGGAAGAAAGGGGACCAATAGTCCTATGCCATTTATTTTGTGAGAAATAACTTGTCCCCTACCTAGCTAAACTACACAGTTACCGAGAAGGAATTCTTGGCAGTATTTCATGCTATCAATAAGTTTCGTCATTACATTACAGGTTACGAAGTATTTGTACATACAGATCATTCTGCCATTAGATTTCTCATGAATAAACCCATAACTAATGGCCAAGTGAATAGGGGGGTCCTGCTATTGCAAGAGTTTAACATCATCATTCTTAACCGAGATGGAAAGGAGAATTTGGTCGCTGATTTTATTTCATGAATAAAAAATGAGGATGATGATATTCCTGTAGATGATAGTTTCCCAAACAAGCACCATTTTTCCCTTTCTGTAAATACCCCATGGTTTGTAGATATGGAAAACTATTTGGCTACTAGGAAGTTATCATCTCTGTTACACATCAAAATAACTCATTTCAATGATTACCTATTGTCGTCATTACAAGTGTCGCATTTTGGCCACAACTATCACAAGTGTCGCAGACATCATATAGTCATCTTTCCCATGTCATGTCTCGAGTGACATCACAAGGAAGAAGAAATCATTTGATGAAGAGTACAAAGATTTTTCCATGAAAAAAAACACTTAAAAATGAATTTTGAAGGCCAACGCTCCCCTACCCACTATTAGGGAGTGACATCTCTCCTTGACATTCTTTGGGGAAGCATTCCATCACTCTATGCACACTTTTGGGGGAGCGCTGGGATTGTTTTAGGAAATTTTGGGCAGTGCTCTCCTACCCACGGTCAGGGAGTGCCAGCGCTCCTTTCCCTCATTTGGGGGATCATTTCAACACTCTGTGCCCCATTCTGGGGGAGCACTGGGTTGTTTGAGGTATTCTTGGGTTGTTGAGGAAAATCAGGGAAAAATCCCCCTCATTTCTGGAGTTGGTTGGATTTGAATCTGAGGTCAAGGTTGGATCTTAGAGAATATCCACAACTAATGGAGAAGGATCCTCAACCTATCCCAAGAATCTCTAAGGTGGTTGGGTCTCTCCAAGCTTATATAAGGATTTTGATGAAGAGTACAAAGATTTTTCCATGAAAAAAAGCACTTAAAAATGAATTTTGAAGGCCAACGCTCCCCTACCCACTATCAGGGAGTGCCAGTGCTCCTTGACATTCTTTGGGGAAGCGTTCCATCACTCTATGCACCCTTCTGGGGGAGCGCTAGGATTTCTTTAGGAAATTTTGGGCAGTTCTCTCCTACCCACTGTCAGGGAATGCCAGCGCTCCTTTCCCTCATTTGGGGGAGAATTTCAACACTATGTGCCCCATTCTGGGGGAGCGCTAGGTTGTTTGAGGTAATATTGGGTTGTTGAGGAAAATCAGGGGAAAATCCCCCTCATTTCTGGAGTTGGTTGGATTTGAATATGAGGTCAAGGTTGGATCTTAGGGAAGATCCACAACTAATGGAGAAGGATCCTCAACCTATCCCAAGAATATCTAAGGTGGTTGGGTCTCTCCAAGCTTATATAAGGATTTTGATGAAGAGCACAAAGATTTTTCCATGAAAAAAAACACTTAAAAATGAATTTTGAAGGACAACGCTCCCCTACCCACTATCAGGGAGTGCCAGTGCTCCTTGACATTCTTTGGGGAAGCGTTCCATCACTCTATGCACCCTTCTGGGGGAGAGCTAGGATTGCTATAGGAAATTTTGGGCAGTGCTCTCCTACCCACTGTCAGGGAGTGTCAGCGCTCCTTTCCCTCATTTGGGGGAGCATTTCAACACTCTGTGCCCCATTCTGGGGGAGCGTTGGGTTGTTTGAGGTAATCTTGGGTTGTTGAGGAAAATCAGGGAAAAATCCCCCTCATTTCTGGAGTTGGTTGGATTTGAATCTGAGGTCAAGGTTGGATCTTAGGGAAGATCCACAACTAATGGAGAAGGCTCCTCAACCTATCCCAAGAATCTCTAAGGTGGTTGGGTCTCTCCAAGCTTATATAAGGAGACCTTCTCATGGTGAAATATATAGAGTTTTGGAGATACCAAAATTGTGATCTCATGAGAAGTGGTATTGAAGACATTAAAGGAATTAAACGTATGATATCATAAGGGAGATAATCAGTGAAGCATAGTCATTTTGTTTGTGGATCATTTGAGTAAGGTGTTGGACAAGGAGAGCTTGGTGAGTTTGTTGCAACTTCATCAAAGTTTTGTAAGTATTGCTATCGAGTTCTCATTAATACATGTGCTTGGCCTATTTATTTCAAGGTTGTGTATGCCTACATGAACTTTTCTTTGATAGATAGATATAGTTTTGAATTAATCATGGTAGAATAGGAAGTTGTTTTGTCTTTGTTGTTATTGGATTGCAAAACTTGTTGAAGAGCTTGGGGATCAAGGCTCAACTTGGACTGGGTAAGGACAAACATCGTAAAAAGGTACATATTCTTCCTTTTCTATATTTGATTGACTTATCTAGGTTTAAAAGGATGTCAGTGACAAAATTTAGCACCTTTTTGTCTTGATCTTAGAGATTTAGGGTTCAAGAGGAAATCCACCTGTCCGTAGGGGGATTTTCATGTAACAGAAATTGGCGACTCTGTTGGGGAGCGAAGCTTTAAGTTTTAGTTTCCTTCCTTTGGTTTTTACCTTCCCTTTTCCCACCTTTAATATCACTTTTACTATTTTTTATCATCAATTAGCCTTCTCCTACCTTCACTAGCAATTTCACCAATTTTTATGCATTCTAGGTGAGTTTTTCTTCATTGTTTTGACTGTTTTTTTAATTTCTGGGTGGATCAACGCCCCCTTGTAGGCCATATCAGAGCACTAGCACTCCCCTACAGTGATTTAGGGAGTGCGGAAGCACTCTATAACCTTGATACAGGGAGTGTTGGTCTCCTTTTTGGAGGAGTTTTTCCCTTTTCTGCTCAGCTTTTCTCAGCTTGTTTTGTGGAAGTTTTTACCCAGACTTTGTGATTAGTTTGTGAATTTATTTAGGTTTATATTTGGTGCTTATCACCCCTCATTGTCTTTATTTGAGATTGAAACTTTTTCTGAATGTGAAATTTCCCTTTCTCACTGCTTGTTTTGTCAGGACAATTTGAGTGATTTCTCTTTCGCCCTGTTTTTTATTGGATTCTTCTTTGCATTTTATTCTGTTCCTTAAATGCTTAATTGGTTGTAGAATCCTTGAATGAGTTCTCTTTAGAAAAAGTTTCGACTTTTTTTCTTTCAATTCTCATTTCTTTGAGTGCATGCTTTGTTTGAAACCTTTGTCACTTCGTGTCTTTTGCATCTGCATATGAACTCTTTCATCTGATTGAAAGTTGTGGAGCATTGAAGGATTTGTATTTACTTTCTTTATACAATAGAATCAAACAAATAATATAGATGCATTCTTTCTTTTGGGTAGTGAAACTAGTTTTCATTTGAAGGAGCAAAATTGCATGGTTTTTGGCATTTCGAGACATTGTGCATTTGGGAATAATAAATGTTTTCTCCTTCTCGTAATATAGCTTTCATCGAAGTGAATTATTTGCATTATAATCTCTTTGCATTGTTTAGAGTCAGTAAAAACAGTATTTAGTCCACTCCATGTTCCTCTTGAGTAAACAACAACCTTAAAATCAAGCGCTAAACTAAAATTTATCAGACATTTTTTTGGTTAGAAAACCTACATTAGCTTAAGGTGTAGGGCTTTGGAATAGGTTGAAAGGATAACTTTACAAATATATCAAAAAAACTTAGCACCTTGCGATAGGGAGAGAAAATCCAATTTTCATTTAAGCTTACTGGGATCCCCCTCTCACACAAAGGCTACACATGAGGTCACGTTCAGGAGAGTTGTGAAGATTATCCCTTCGTGGTTCAACCATTCGTAGAAGTCAGATTGTATATTGGGGGTTCTTCTTAAGGCTCAACTGTATTCATTTGGTCTCAGTGCTTCATGAATTATGAATCTGTTTAGGGTACTCTAGATTTCTACTGGTCCACTTGTCCTTAGTTCTCTCGAAGGATTTCGAACTTGTTATCCTGCCCATACGTTCATACTGGACTGTCGACTATACCCACCCAGGGGCTAACTAGGAGTTGGTGACCTTATTAGCCATAATATTTAGGCTCTTACACAAGGTGACGGTGAAGGGAAGTCTCACTGTACTTGGAACATACGTTGGTCAAACTCACTCAGGCTCCTTGGAGGGTAAATCCACAATTACTGTGTGGAAGATTGCACCAAGGCATAAGTCTATTAAGAAGGTCACCAACATAACTGATCCATTCACTCTATCCCCACCCCTTCCTATATTGATCTCATAGCTTTGGATTTCATCACCAACTAGTGGTTTCTTTGTGGGAAGTTTTGTTTGATTATTTTCTTCTTAGATTCGTAGCGTGTGTTGTTTGTTTTATTTAGTGAACCTTAGGTCAAGTCAATGGAACCAACTCCTGGGAGTACCAATGAAGGAACCCCTTGTCCCAGGGAACCTTTCACCTTTCCTTCTTTTGGAAACATTGGTCCTCTGTGCATTGCCACACTGAGTCTTCCGGGACTCACCATCAGATTATCGGTTTGGTTGTTCCCCACTCCGGTCATATCGAATCTTCCCAGTGCTTCAGCTGCACCTAATACTTCAGATGCAAGTACACCACCCACACATCAACCTCATGTCAAATTTTCACCTTCTTCACCCATTAAGTCCCCTTCTCTTTCTCCTTCTTCTCCTAGTGAAAGCTCTAAAGTGAGTAGCCAAGTTGATAAGAAGAAGAAGAAACAGAAAGAGAAGAAGAATAAGAACCCGAAAAGGACCAAGCCTCCAACCATATCAAATTTTGCATCCAAGAAACCAGCTACTTTTCATTGTACTGGGAGTGTTGATGAGGTCGATAAGACTCCAACGAAGAATCTAAAACCCAAATTCCCTTGCAGTCTTTGTAAGGGTGACCACTTTCTGAGGGATTTCCCTAGTCTTCCCAAGGTCTTAGAAATGTGGTCCTCCACATCATCAGCCTCTGCTAGACATGCTGGTGACACCCCGTAAACTAGTGATGTTAAGGTTGGTAAGAAGAAGACAACTGTCAAATTTCCTTGTATGTTATGTGAAGGTGATCATTATTCTCACCTTTGTCCTCGTATGGATGAGGCTTCTTCTCTTTTGGAAAAGCTTCAACTTCCAACTGGTTATCATAATATTTCCCCCACCTCATCATTAGTTGATGGAATGGTCAATCTGGTTCCATCCCCAGTTAGTCTGATTTATCAGGTGGTCAATATAGTTTCATCCTCGATTGAACCACTAACCAAAGTAGTTGATCTAGTTCTTTCATCGATCAGCCCCTCTTTTCATCTAAAAATTGAAACCTGAGTGACTGATCCATTCCTGTCATTGGTCAATCCCACCCTTCATCTAAAGAGTGTGAACATGGTCAATCCCACCCTTCATCTAAAGAGTGTGAACATGGTCAATCCCACTCCTCCTCTGACAAGTGCCAAAGTGGTTGCTTAGTTCCCTTCATCGGTCAGTTTGGTTGATCATGTCTTCAATCTGGTCACGTCCTTAGTTGAACCAGTTGACAAAGTGGTTGATATGATCCCATCTTTGGTCGATCCCGCTCTCCTGTTAGAGAGTGCAACCCAAGTAATTGATTTGTTTCCACCTGTCTACCCCATTCTCCCCTTGGAGAATGAAACCAAAGTGGTTGATCTGATCTCATCATCATTTGATCGTACTCTCCGTCTTGACAGTAAACCTGATTTTGCCCATGTTTTTCTCGTTGATACAAAATCTACTGTGCTGGGGGGAATTCCTCTTTCTCCCACAAAACCCGCTCCAAGTAATGAGACCATCCTTTTTTATTAGGGTGTGATAACTAGAACTCGTCTTCCCTCTCACATTCCTTTCAAGATTATAGTACATGTTTGTTGTCAAGACGTTCCTCATGCATTGATAGATTAAGGTTCATCCATTAGTATTTTGTCCTCTATTTCTTGGAAAGATTTGGGTTATCCTCAACTTGTGCCAGTTACCCAGACTTTGGTTTCTTTTAACAGAAGAACCAATCACCCTTTAGGGATCCTTCCCCAATTTCTCGTAACTTTGGGAGGGAAAATTGTCTTTATTGATGTTATGGTAGTCCAAGACCCCTTGGATTTCGATTTACTCCTTGGGCAAGATTATGTCTATGCCATGAAAGCTATTGTGTCCACTCTTTTTAGTGTGATATATTTCCCGCATGATGGAAGAATGGTGACTATTGATCAACTTTCATTTATTGTCCTTGACATGACCATCAACCCAATGACCTCCCTACATGGTTCTTATATACAATTGGTATCACCCCTGCCACAGGTCAATTATGTGGCGTTATCTCCCATGAATTCAACACTTGGATCTGGTAGTTGACATGGTGATCTCTTTGGTAGGGCTATTGGAGCCTAATCTCCTTACCCCTAATGAGACCCTCAACATGTGTTCCTTCCAGAGCATTCTTCTTCCATCTAGTGAATATCTCTTGGAAGCCATGATCGATTTTTGTCCCTTGACATGGTATCCTTCCAGAGCATTATCTTCTTGGAAGCCATGATCAGAATATTCCATGAGCATAGTTTCTCTTCTCTATGGAAAGCTCATTAAAAAATGAAACAGAGGCTACGAGCATAGTTTTCCTCTTTGTAACAAGCTCGTTAAAAAATGAAACAGAAATATGGGGATTAAACTCAGAGCCTTGAGCATAGTTCTTTTCCTATGTCAAGCTCGTTAAAAAATGAAACAGTCACCTCTCATACCCAGTCATGTCTTTCCTTAGGTATCAATTTTTAACCTTCATTTCATCCATTTGTATCCTTTTTCTCCATCTAGTATAGAAATTGGTGAGAACCTCACAGTCGGTGAATGATATGAAGCTTGGGGGGCATGTCTCCAGCCTTTGATTATCTTTCTGGAGTTATGCCACTAGATTTTCCATGGGTATCCCAACCTTTGTAAATTACGTTGGGAATTTACAAGCATAGTTTAATTTTGTTTCAAGGTTGTGTAAAAATGAAACCAATATCGAGCTTAGTGTTTTTTCTTTCTCATGCTCGAAAATACATGAGAATGTAACCGAGTATAATTTTATCACTTTTTCGTACTCGTAAAGGTTATACAAAAAAGGAACCCCCTAGAGTCTCCTTTAAGATCTTTTCAGACTCTCTAAACATGAAAAGATTGTTGAGTGATCTTGTTTCCTTTCACACTCATTAAAAGGTTTGAAAGGGCATCTTGTGAGTGGTAATTTATCTCTTTTTCGGCCTTGCGAGACTAAAATTATGAAAAGGGACAACCTTGGATTCATCTGTAAGTTCTTTTCAGACTCTCTAAACATGAAAAATCATTGATTTTACCTTCTCTGGACTCATTAAATAAATCATACATTGAAGGGCCCATATGGGACCGAACCCTTACTTCTTCCAGTTTGTTAAACAAAGGAAGAGGGACTTACCGAAGGTGATTTATATCGATCTTATGTTATCCTCCTCGATCTCATTAAATCAAAAAGAGGTACTCATCTATATGGATGGGGGAAAAAATTGAAGAAGAAGGCCAAACAGTTTTTGGGAACATTACAGGTCACTCTTATGGTCGCCCTTGAACATGACACTTTGTCTTTCCATACATTTTAATCCTCTGAAACTCTGCACTGAACCAATCCTATGATTTTCTTTACTCCTTTGGGTCACCCGACGAAAGTCACAGTATCCATTGCATCATCATGTTTTGGTCCATGTCGTGTTTCTGTTGTTGTGCCTCAGTGTTCAAGGGAAGTATTTTCTTCAAGATTCAATCATCACAAATTTCTTGTTTCAATACCCGTGTCAGTCCATGTTCATTTGATCCATCAATTTACATCTTTGTGTCAGTTTCATGTCATTGATGGGGGATACATCAAGGCCCTTCTTTGATGAGTCTGTTCCTGTGACTTCAACACATTATTTGGGAATTATACTTAGAAACCAGTTAGTACCTTGGGATCTGCATGCCTCAATGGCAGGCCTCCTTGCTTTCGATAGTGGGTTTACATAATTGACCTTTGATTGGATGATTCCATGGATGTTCGAATTAATCTCATATATTCACATTCGTTGGAAGTTACTAGGGTACCTTGGGAATCATTGACATCAATGGTGATTTCCCTTTCACTTGTTAACGGCTTACCTCATTGACCGGTAATCAAGTGGTTTCTGCCATGTTCGACATCAGGACATCTATTCAGATGCTAAGATTCATACACATCAGGATCAGTAAGAATACCCTAGGTTGAGTAATCATTTTGATATGTACTTTACCCAGGTTGCGACAGAGTTTCTCTTGAATATTGACTGTTATATTGTTACATAGATCCACTTTGTATTGGTTTGTGGCTATGTCTTGTCGTTTCGTAGATCCACTGTGTATTTTTCATGGCTATGATTAGTTCATGTCATGGAAGTATAGATTGACATTATATATTTGGTGGCTATACATTTTGTTAATATAATTATGGATCCGCAGTGTATCTTATGGAAGCCATACCTTGCAAGTATTTATCACCTAAGAATGTGTATGCCTACCTTGGGTTTGAAACATGTCATAATATTTGTTTGATGGTTGTGTGTAGCTTCTACCAGGTTATCCGTGTCCATACCCTTGCTCGAAAAAGTCTACAAATTACTTCAATCATCGGTTTTTGTCTTCTAACTTCGCACTTTGGGGGGCAATCTGTTACACATCAAAATTACTCATTTCAATGATGACCTATTGTCGTCATTACAAGTGTCACATTTTGGCCACAAGTGTCACAAGTGTCACAGACATCATACAGTCATCTTGCCCATGTCATGTCTCGAACGACATCACAAGGAACACTTGAAGACACCCTCAGAGACTGGTTAAAGAAGAAGAAATCATTTGATGAAGAGTACAAATATTTTTTCATGAAAAAAATGACTTAAAAATGAATTTTGAAGGCCAACACTTCCCTACCCACTGTCAATGAATGCCAGCGCTCCTTGACCTTCTTTGGGGGATCTTTCCAGAACTCTGTGTACACTTCTGGGGGAGCGCTGGTCTTTTTTGAGGAAATTTCTGGCAGCTCTCCCCTACCCACTATCAAGGAGTGCTAGTGTTCCTTTCCCTCCTTTGGGGGAGCGTTGCAACACTCTGTGCCCCATTCTAGGGGAGCACTGGGCTATTTGTGGAAATCTTGGGGTGTTGAGGAAAATCAGGGAAAACTCCCCCTCATCTCTAGATTTGGTTGGATTTGAATCTAAGTTCAATGTTGGATCTTAGGGAAGATCTACAACTGATGGAGAAGGATTCTCAACCTATCCCAAGAATCTCTAAGGTGGTTGGGTCTCTCCAAGCTTATATAAAGAGTCCTTCTCATGGTGAAATATATAGAGTTTTAGAGATACCAAACTTATGATCTCATGAGAAGTGGTATTGAAGACATTGAAGGCATAAAACTTATGATATCATAAGGGAGATAATCAGTGAAGCATAGTCATTTTGTTTGTGGATCATTTGAGCAAGGGGTTGGACAAAGAGAGCTTGGTGAGGTTGTTGCAACTTCATCAAATTTCTGTAAGTATTGCTATCGAGTTCTCATTAATACATGTGCTTGGCCTGTTTATTTCAAGGTTGTGTATGCCTACATGAACTTTTATTTGATAGATATATCTAGTTTTGAATTAATCATGGTAGAATAGGAAGTTGTTTTGTCTTTTCTCTTATTGGATTGCAGGACTTGTTGAAGAACTTGGGGATCAAGGCTAAACTTAGACTGGGAAAGGACAAACATCGTAAAAAGGTACATCTTCTTCCTTTTCTCTATTTGATTGACTTAGCTAGGTTTAAAAGGATGTCAGTGACCAAAGTTAGCACCTTTTTTTCTTGATCTTAGAGATTTAGGGTTCAAGAGAAAATCCACTTGTCTACAGGGGGGTTTTCCTGTAACATTCTCATTTCACCTCATGAAAAACATAGAATTATCACGAAAAGTGTCAATTACTCTTGTGTTGGCCATGACCTTTTTTGTACAAGTCCTGATTTGATTATTCATAGATGTGTCTAAGAAGACGAGATACCAGAAATCCTACGAAGTTGTCATGATGGACCATGTGATGGACATTTTTCTAACAAACGTACATCATATAAGGTGTTACATTCAGGTTACTAATTGCCTGTCATTTTCAAGGATGTTTCCAAGTGTGTGAGGAGTTGTGATCGTTTCCAAAGAATAGGAAGACCCACGTCAGTTGACGAAATTCCCTTGGGTGCCCAAGTTATGATATAGAATTTCGAAAAATGGGCCCTTGACTTTGTAGGACCAATTTCACCCATGTCTCATAAGAAAAACTATATTTTGGTTTGTACAAATTATGTCACCAAGTGGGTAGATGAAAAATCACTATTTAGGGCTACAGAAAAATCTATTCTCGAATTTATCTATGAAGACATATTTACCCTCTTCAGTGTCCCTCGTCAAATTGTTATAGACCAAGGCACTCAATTCACTTCCAAGCTGATGAGAGAGATAACAGAGAAATATGGGATTAAACACTGTAAATCTTATCCATACCACCCACAAGCTAACGGTCAGGTAGAGTATACAAAAAAAAATCTAGAAGCTATCTTAACCAAGACTATTCAATTACATCATCGGGATTGGGTTGATAGGCTTCCAGAGGCTTTGTGGGCATATCGGACCACCTGGAGAAACACCACCGAGCATACCCCTTATGAGTTAGTGTACGGGAAACAAATACTTCTACCAATAGAATTTCAAGTAAGGACCTTCTGTATTGCCGCAGAATTGGGATTAAACTTAGATGAGGATCAAAAACAATGATCCCTATAATTTATTGAGTTGGATGAGATCAGGCAAGATGCCATCCTACGAACAATATTAGTCCAAAACTAGAGGAGCAAATGGCATGACAAGTTTATCAAGAAGAAACACTTCCAACCTAGTGATTGGGCTTCAATGGAAAAATCACCACTCAGTGGTTGGTTCCTTACAAGGTAGTCATTGTATATGACAATGGAGCTGTGAAAATCAAAACAATTGGCGATGGACAAGTCTCCTTTGTAGTAAATGGACATCGACTCAAACTTTATCACAAGCCCATTTCCAAAGAAGATTTTCTATAGGTCGTGTCAACTGACAAGGCATTGGCCTTAGTAGATGGGGAAGTCCCCCCTTGTTCTTGAATATTTTCTGAATTTTCTACTGTACATATGTAAATAATTTTGAATTTTGTTGATAAACAATTCTAGAGATTTCTGTAGGTATTTATTTCACCAGGAGTAGACAATTTCAAGGAAATAGAAAGAAGGTTTTTTCTTCAAAACATTGCTATATTTGAACCTTGTTTTCTGCTAAGCATCAAATGAATAATGACTTGTTGTAATTAGCCATATTTTTGCAAATATTTTCTTCTTTTTTTCTTAAGGAATTTAAAAAAAAACAGTTGCTCTTAAACACCTTCACCACTATATAAGGAAGTGATATCGTAACCATCAAGCTTAGAGGTCACTTGTACAGTTTCCCCAAGAATCTTGAGTAAGTGAGTAAAGTATTTTTATTAAAGAGTAACAAGGAGGTCTTATTAGCGATTAGCCATGGAAACATCAGTATAATTAAAAAAAGAAAAAAGTGAGTTGAGCCTAAAGATACCTTTATGTTTTTCCCAATGGTACCATCCACTACACACTAAAAATACTTGAGTATATTTTATCTTTAGATAGGATATGTCTGTTTGAGTACCCCTTACATCAGGACAATCACTAAGGAATATATAATGGAAATTCATCCTCTAACATAAATACCATCCCAAATGAAAAAAAAAGGGAAAAAGTTGTTTTCAAAGTTGTTCCCCCATCTTCTTGCATAAAGAAATCTTATACTAAAATCTTAAAAGATGGAGGACCAATCTCTGAGGGTGTAAGAGGATAACCTTACAGGATATTGAACAGGTCTGTTGGCAGTGGGTACCAACATGTGGTATGACTAGGTAAACATGTCGGAGTACTGAATAGACTTTCTAGTAGCGGGGCATTCTACCTAGCGAGGATGGTAATCTGACAAAAAAAAAATAAGAAATTTAAACTTGTCTTGATGTATGCCATTACTTGTAGACAAAGATGACATGAAGTATGTATGGTCAAGGTAAGGTTAATTAACTCCATAAATTTTCCATTGGAAACTAACTTTGAGACTATTTTGAAACTCTCTCACCTACCCCTTCTTATATATATATAGGATCTTTTATCCTATAGGTGGGGTCATCTTCTAACCGTCTCGTCAAAACAATCTGTGAAAATTATCTCTACACTTAACAAGATGTAAATCTTCAGCTATTGGGAGAATTGACTAGTTTCCTATATTTTTTATTGTGAGGTGTCACAATACTTAGGTGTGAAGGAGGGGTTTCATGAGTTGACAAATGATAACACTTCCTAGAAGAAGTAAAATCTTGGTAAGAATTTATGTGTATTATTTTCATGACACGGGCTATGACATCAACAATTATTTTATTTTTGAAATGATAATTCCTTGTGTTATAAATTGCTATACATTTCCTTAACATACCACTTAACTAGTTTACTTTCATTACAGACTATTCATTACATAATTGATATTACGTTTCTTACGCAAGATAAAGGAATGGATCGAGTAAGCATGGTGGAAAAATAAATAATAATGGAACACTCTGCATCTACTCCTATTCATTGTGACAGTCAAAATCATTCTAAGGTTGCAAGCTATCCATTACAGGAGGAATAAAATTTCATTTCACACATAGGTACCATATGGAGTGCCATATGAGGTGCCATTTCTGATCTGAAAATAGAAGGCTGACTTGTTATGCTATGCAAGCACCCCTACTTCATTAAAATAAACTTTACAGGACCTTGCTTCATGTGTATAAATATGCAAAATAAACTTATGTGTTAAGTTTATGCTTCTTCCTTTAAATGTGCATGTATCTTCTTGTAAATGCTTTATGTATGATGAATATGTTCTTTTGAATGGTTAAATATGTGCTTGAAAAGAAAACACAGCAACACAACTTGCAGCAAATAAACCATCAAACGCACAAGAAGAACAACATGGTAAAGGAGTTCACCCCCCTCCGGGCTACATCTCCTTGAGCCTCCATAATGGACTTTGCTCTCTGGGATTAATTTGGAAAAAGTTCTTTTACAATATGCTTCTCAACTCCAATGGAAAAACAAACTGCACCATTGAGATCAGAACACATAAAAACCCCAAAAATGACTAATAACACTCTGAAAACGGATCATGGCTCATCCGGGCATGACCTCTTCTACATGTGGCCATAAGCTTCTCTGAGCTTCTCTGTGGAAAAAACACCTGTAAAAGTCCTCAAAATCCTCTGAAACCTGTCCCAATGTGTTCAGAGCATAACAATTAGCCAAACATGATATTTAAATCACAGAAAACAAATATAGGCTCACCAAACCATGTCCTCCACCAAAGAGGGCTTGAAGCTTCCTGGAGCTTGCTGAAACTTCAACGGTGAAAAACTTGTTGAAGAAGTCTTCAAATGGCTGTGAAAATGGCACCAATGGATCCAGCACGTCAAAAAACCCCTGGCTGGGCTTTTACGGCACCTCAAACAACCAAACGGTGAAGAAGTTAGGCCTCCTCCATTTTCCTCCTTCAAGCTTTGCTGGAACTGGTTCTACAAATCGCACCCTTGTGCATATGAACCTGGAACACGCTTCCGAAATGCGTTTTAACCTGGCACCGGGTGCAACCGCGCCAACGGTGCAAACCGTAGGACGGTTAGGGCACCTCCAGCCCCCAACTGCCTAACACTTGGTCATGTGGGGGTCAAACGACCTCGGGCTATGGACAAAAAGGGCTAAATCATAACCGTTTGAAACCAACTCTAAACAGCGCGCTCCAAGTCGGATTAACTCCTGGTCGTTGGTGTAACCATATATCCGTTGGCTAACGGACTTAACCGCATGCCATATATTAAACAATGGTTACATAAAACTTTGGTTATATGTGATAATACTATGGGTCGGCATTAAAAAACATCCGCACACATACCAATATATGTTTTAAACTTTGGTTTATTGCGCATATATGATGTGGTGTGGAACGAAAACCATGCGCCAATGGTATGCGCATACCCATATGCGCCATAGTCACATGCCAATGCAAGTGTCCACGGGTCGGGGCTTAGCCCCGGCCCGCCCCCCTTTCCAATCAAAACTATAACCAAACTCAAATATAATATAACCCATATCCTTCACAAGGAATGAATGGCGGAAACTTGGTTAGCGGACTTGTGTTAAGGCTTTACAAAAGGGGAGGTTGCTGGTTCAAATCCCATGGCCGCCGAACTTTTAAACCAAAAACCAAATAGCGAAAAATGAGGGGACACGTGGCGCCCTCCGATTGGGCCACGTGTCCTCATATTATTTGCCCATAAATGGACACGTGTCATCACCGTATTCGCCAACGAACAACCAACCAGCAGTTGCCACCTCACCGAACTGCCACGTCATCATGATGGTACGGCCCTGCCACGTGGCCGCACGGACTGCCCAGTCAACATTTTTTACCTGTTTGACTTTTCGAACAGATCGTCATATATTTCGTTCCCGACGTCCGTTTGAGACGAAACGAATTGCGTTGGATTCGTGACAACGAGGGCTACGCTCACGTCCGATTTGAGGCAATTCCGAGAACATTGATTTTTGGGCTAAAATTTGACTCCTGGTCCAGATTTTGATCAATTTCAAAGACCACATGAGGTGCTCGACGAAGTGCCATATGAAAGTATACACCAATAATTGTCCACAATTTCAAGTAACCAAGAATCAATTGCATTTATTTGAATTAGTTCATGGCAATTAAGACTAAATGATGCAAACCTTAGAAATTTTCATGATCAAATGTTCAATTCAAATACTTGGACATTGATCTAACCTATTCATCATTATGATTGCCTCCCAAAACATTCCTTCAAATTGGAAATCAACACTCACACATGGGAACTCGTGCGTGTGAATTCATTGATGAATGCAACCGTTCCACCCTAGTCGCACTAAAAAACAGAGGGATCACTCAATTTGGTTATCCCATTTATTCCTCACACTCGCCCTCTAATAATTGTGTTCTCCCCTGTCTAAATGCACTTAGCCTTTGTCTCATTTCATTTACCTATGTCCACATTGCGCTCAGCCCCTGCTTAATTGCGCTCAACCTCTGCTTAATTGTGCCCATCCTTGTCCTGATTACACCCATCCTCTATCAAATTTCTCCCTCTTTGAATTTTTCCCACACTATCATCATGCCCAAGTGGTATGATCCATCCTCCTATGATGGCCTCTTCACCATCCCTGAGTTCGCATAGTGTAGGGAAGTGTTCCTTCGCACAGGTTGGGGGTCATTCTTGGCTCACTTGAAGGGCCACAATGATGGCATTTCAATTCAATTCACCCTTGGTTTTGATGAAAATATAGCACGCGTGGGGTATCTCACCTTTGGGGTCTCTAAGGAATCCATATCCACAGCCACAAAGCTTCCAAGAATTGGGGATAGATGGTTTAAAAACCACCAATTGCCACAATCAAGCTATAATAGGGTTTTCAAACCTGAATTTCAGAACATCTCTGGAGCTAATGGATACCCCAAGGAGTGGATAAAAGAGGAGATAATTAACCCTCTCATAGTCATCACCATATTGATTACATGTGAAGGTATATATTCTACCTTTAAAGCCTATCACTTTCGATTATTAGCTCACTTTCAGTTCAATAAGCCATTGAATTTTCCCTTCTACTTTTTAAAGAGTCTTGAGAAGATGTCCTCCCAAGTGAGGAAGAATGTAACCAATCCCCATAACAACTTATTTCACCATGTCCTTATCAAACTACTTGTCTTAGCCAACTTGGAAAAATAGGGGTAAACGTGGGATGAGTTCATTTACCAATTTGAAAACCCTCATCTTACAATCAAGACTAGAAAGAAGACACTTGATCTAGGGACTGTTACTCCACCCAAACCCCATTCTATGAAAACTCCAAACCCTCCTACACAAGCTATTCCTTTACCAGACCAAAATTCCAAGAAATTTATTGATACCCCTGCAGCTTCATCGGGAAAGAAGACCAAGAAGCCTATTTATAACCCCCCAATTCCTTCCACGTCTATTGATCCTGCACCCAAAAAGATACAAGAGGTAATTCAACAAGACTTCCATGCAGTCCCCACAAATAGAGGAGGACATAATTGATTTAATAGAGAACCCTTTCGAAAGAGTACCTGAAGCATAAGAGGAAAACCTTATGAAAAAAACATGACCACTTCAGACCCTATCCAAGTATCCTCTGATCTCGAAAGCCCTCACAAAAGACTTAGGGAAGTGTCTGCAAAAGAATCAAAGCCTCATATAAAGACAAAATCTGAACCTACTTCTCCTCGTCAACCCCCTATTACTCCTACTTCACATATGTCTATCCCAAATCCTAAAAATGATATACTTCCTACATCTTTCAAGGGATCTAAACCCTCCTCCAAGATATTTGATCTTGCTCCAACCATTGAAAAGTTACAACAGGAAAATGATCAGCTATTGCAACAATTGGAAGAGAGGAAGACTTTAGATGAGCATATTCACCATGGAAATGCAATAGTCCAAGCAAAGGTGAATTCCCTTCAATGCTTGGTTGATGAAATGACAAAAACCAATCGCAACCTCAGGGCATAATTGAAACAACATAAGAGGCACAAGACAAAATCTTCACGACAAGAAGGAGAAGATTCTAAAGCTAATCCTTCTGAGCAAGTTTAGTCATGTGGGGCAATTCCTTTTTGTTTACAGTGGAACCTACAAAATCTTAGGTGTGGGGGTAATGTTGGGCTCACAATTTGGTTAATTTAATGATGATGATTAGATCCTTTTTGGCCAATATTATATGTGTATTTTCTTATTTTGAAGAATTTTTGAAGGATTTTTGTATCAAATCGCCATAGCTTATACCAGGTACGTATGATTGATGTTTTATGATGGTTTAAAGTTTAATTCAATATGATTTAATGATTCCAAGAAGATAATTCGCGATCTGTGTGTCACAGGGAAAAATCGCATGGCGTTTTTCCATCTGGTACTCCATCCGGCACTGCATCCGGTACTCCATCCCATACTACGTCCGACACTCCACCCTGCACTAAAACCGTGGGCAAGTTTGCAGTTGTTATATCGGTAGCCTGTGATGGGAAAATCGATGGCATGGGTTTTTCTTGTGCTCATGGCCTTTAGCTACTGAGCTTTTGACAACTTGGATTGGGTTTTTATATTGGGCGTTGATTGGCTTGCTTAGTTTCTAGAATCCACTGGTGGTTAAAACACATTAAGTGTAATTTACTATTTTTAGAGGAGGTTGACCCTTCCAGTGGTCGACCTCTCAACTTGTAACCTCTATAAATACCACAAAAGTGGTCAGAACAATAGCTAAGGATAGTTAAGTTCAAAATTGTGAAGCTAGCATTGTTTTTGTTGTTTCGAGACATTTTCATAAACTTGTGTAAACTGTGTTTTTAATTTAAATGTTGAAATCATGTTGCTTGAGCTTGTGATTCAGTGTTGAGGAGTAGCCATGACCTGTTGGGGGGGGCACCAGTGGTCTGGGTGAATATTTAGTTAGTTACTTTGTGTATTTGATTTATGCAATTATCATTTCTTTTATTCCATGTACATGTGTTTTTATCATTTTTACTTGTTGTGTTTGTTGTTCATAGCCTAATTGTTTCAATTCCCTTTTTGTAGGTTGCTTATGAAGAATAGTTAATATGCCATGTATTTCTAACTAAATAGGAAATAAGATTAAGCTTAAGACACTAACCCCTGTGTGATTAAATGATAGTTAGAATTTATGTATGCTAAAATAGAATAGTTATAAGTTAAAATAGAGTATAGAGTTCTTTTGGAAAAGTTTTGATGGATGGATAGTTACTAGTTTTGATTCTTAGCTTGATTATCTAGTTGTTATTTAGTTTGCTTATCTAGTTTTCGCAATTAGTTTGCTTATTAATTCTCTTGTCATATGATGAAATAGAAATAGGATTTGAGTTATGTTTTTATGAGGATTTTCCTTTGCAATTTAAATTGTTAAGAATAGGATTAGTTTAGTTTACCTCATGCAATTTCCATTCTAGACCTAGATTGCAATTTCAATTCGAAGTTTCATTTTGAGTTTAGTTCTTAGTTGTAAATATCTAGTAGTGTGAATTTGCTTACATTAGCATAAGAATGCTATTGAATTAAATAGAATAGTGTTTTCATATTGTTGATGGTTAATGCATGAATTGAAGGATCACATGGATTTTCAGGGTAGTTGATGTTTCTTCTATAATGGCCAAGTTCTCATTAGATTGCCTGATGCATACCTTTCACTTTGCTATAGAATTTAATATTGAGATTATCCCTCTTGAGTTATCATTAGTTGTTAAATGCCATCATGATGTCATAAGACACCGAAGACATAACCATCAACACTATATTTGAAGTTTTCTTGCTATTGTAGATTAAAGAATAGTTTTCTTGCTATTGTAGATTAAAGAATAGTTTTCTTGTTATTGCAGATTAAAGAGTAGTTGTTGATTAAATTTTATTGTCTTGACGCTTTCAATTCAATAGGTTAAGATTTCCTTTTATATATTAGAAGTAATTATGAAGTTTATCTTAAGAATAGAGTTCACTTTCTTATTAATTTGATTAGTTACTTTTTGAGTAGTTTTGGTTAGTTTACTTGTTGCAGAAGTTTCCATAGGTTAGTTATTTGATTTCTTATTAGTTTACTTGTTGAATAAGTCTCCATAGGTTAGTTTGAATAGGGTAGTTGCTTGCTTGTTTACTTGTTTTAATAGGATAGTTGTTTGCTTGTTCATTTGCTTACTTCTTGTTGTTCATTGAATTTGAATAGATTAATTAGATTAGTTTTTTGTTGTTATCTAAATAGATTAAATAGATAGTTTTATTTTGCTCATTGTAATGATTAAGTTCACTTGCTTGAAGTAGGGTTTTCATTTTCTTTCTTAGAACAATCCATCTATCCATTGTTCAAAAGTTACTTAGGGTAAATAGTTTAAGTTCTTTGATAGGGTTTGATCATTAATAATCTTTTCTTAAGTAGATTAGCCCCTAAATAGTCCATTTCCTTAGTTAGACTATACTACCTCTAGCCTTTCTGCCTTGGCATATATAGTGCTACAACTCTAAGTTTACTTACCCCAGGTTGACAATTTAATTGAGGGTTTTTAGTGAATATAGAACACCCATCACATGGGAGATATTGAAAAGACTCCAAGGTGATCTTGTCATCCTTCTCATTCCTAAATATGATCCTGGAAAAAACACTTTGGAAGGATCGAGAATATATATCTTCACACGAGAAGCATTAAACATACAAGGGTATAAAATATAATAGCTATCGGAAATCGGAAAATGAAAAGCTTGTCTACAAGGAGTATCTTTAAAAGGGATGTTTCTTCCCAAATCCTTATTTGTGATAGATGAATGGTTTGAAGGATTTGGACTATTAAATAGGTTATCATTTACTAACACATTATCAACCTTTTCAAAATCATCTTTAAATTATTCTACACAAGTTGTAAAACATTTAGTACATCGTGCATCGACTCCTTCAATTTGTTGGGTATGTGTTATACTCTTTGCATGAGTAATAGTGTCACATATTTAGGTGGTTTTTCGGCACATGGTTTTTTTCCGATGGTTTTCTATTTCCGATTAAGGAATTCGGGTTGTTGACTAATCCAGGTCATTGGATTAGATTTTTGGATGTCGATGGATCCTATATGTATATTGTATTGTAAACAATGTATCACTATGAATGAATATAGAATATGTTGGTTTTCCTAGTTTGGGTTTCCAGGGGGGAAATCTCTATGTAATGTTTGTATTTTCCATTGTATCTTTTTTGTTCTTTTATTGAAAATTTGTTTGCAGTAAATATTGTACAAGGTTAAAATCTACACAATTATTAGATAGTTTTTACCTCTTGCTTCCCTAAGAAACGACATTTGTGACCACATTGTCCTTCCCCTTTTGTAGATTATTTCAAAATAAAACCATTTCATTCTTTCTACCCATTTTTGCTACTCTTCTAATGACAAACGTTTCTCCAAAAATCACTTTAGGCTATCATGGTTTGTCTTGACTTTAAAATTCCTCCCAATGAGATATTGATGCCATTTTTTATTGCATGTAAAATTGTTGCCATTTCATTTTCATATGTGGATTTCACCAAGTCTTTTCCCTTTGATTTCTTACTTTCAAAATCCAATGGTATCCCTTCTTATGTTGTTAGGGACTTGACCTCTCTAACCCCTCATGTAGGTAGAATAATATATTTTGCATGTAATAAAGGTCAACATTAGTTCATAAGGCCTATTTAATAAATGTGGACAAGTCAATGTAAGAAGACCTAATAGAAGTTTTCACTTCTATAAATATCTTCCCCTAGAATGTTATTTAGAGGATAGAATTAATATAAATATGAGTAGGAGGCATGAGAAATCCTTTTCATGAGAATTATTGTAATAGAGCTCTTCTCTGTTGCAGGTTTCCCCCTCGAAGAGGCAAGTGAACATTGTTTCCTATTAATAAAGGTATTATTTTGGTGTTGTGGTTACATATATTTTGTTGTTCTGTTATTATTCTCTACAGTATTTCAGTTTTCTATTGTTGTTCCATTGTTATTCACTACAATATTTCTCTTTTATGCTATTATAATAGATCTGGTACCTAACAAGTGGTATCATGGCACTTTCCTTGGCAGGAATTGCGAGTTGAATTTTTCCAGGGTAGAGATGTGTTCCGACATCTTAAAACTACAATGATCTATATTTTAGCACATAAATCTATGATCGAGGAAGTATACATGTAGGAAATACAAGATTTTTTAAGCTCACATTGTTGGACACCCTTGTAACCCATGTTGGTACCCCTTCGAGTGGTAGCGCATCAGACAACACATGTATACGAACTGGACTAGGTATCTTGAAACCCTCCATAGATCAATCGATCAATTTCCTGACTGCTATAGTGCCACCGAGAATAGCACTCAAGAAAATACTCTCTAGTACCTGGGTAATCGAGTAGTACAACTAAGGGAATGGTCTAGCATCCTTAGTTGGTTCCCTGAGATGTTGGGATAAGTACTATTGTTCAACCCCGCACATATATCAGAGAGCTACAGCAGAGGGACAACAAGATGGAAACATAACCAAAACAGAATATATATATTGTAGTGCAACCTTTCTTCCTATATTATGCTTGCTAAATTACTACACATTTTTTTTCTGCTAATAATTTGGGTATTTTGCCACTACAATATTATTCAGATCAAAGTATAACTACGCAAGAGTAAAATAGAAAAAAAGAGTATAGTGGTCCTGTCGACACCCTTATTTGGGCCCTATCCCATCAGATTTCTCTCTCCACTATGATCAGAGTGGCATCTATCATTTTTCAGCCTATATTTTTTTGTCGAACTGACCCCCTTCCCGACACTCTTATTTGTGACCCATTCCATTGCACTCCCCTTTTCACCTTGATCATTGTGGTACCTATCACTTATCAAACTTTTTTTTCTGTGGTCCCACCCTTCCTGACACCCTTATTTGACACATATCCCATTTCATTCCTATTTTCACCCTAATCACAGTCATATATATCATTTCTTTGTCTTTTTTATTTGGACCCACTTTCACTCCTCGGTCCCCTGCATTCTCAAATGACCACCACTTGTAACCAATAAATCCTTCACCTTCGAGATGAATCTAAACAACACAGGGAGAAAATCCAAAGACTGACTTCAAACATTTCTTCCACCAATTCCAAATTGGAAACCTTTGAGTCCAACGTTAAGGGTTAATTTACAATAGTTAAAGGTGAATTGGCCTCCCTCACCACCGCTCTCAACCAATGGTTAAAATTGTCACATGTCTCTCCCTCCTCTAAACAACCTTCACGCTATGAAGTTTAGGAATCTTCCCATACTATGGCCTTTCATTCCAACTCCCTTCCTCATGATCCCCACCTTCCCAGAGTTGACGTGAAAAAATTTGATGGCCTAGATCCCACAGGCTAGGTCACTCACATGGAATATTATTTCTCCTTACGTGGAATTACTAATGAGTTGTCTCCTCTATCTGTATACTGAACACTGGAAATGGTGGTAATTGTGTCGAAAGACATGCTAAGGGTATGTTTCTTGGACACAATTTGTTGCAGATATTTATGAACGCTTTGACACTAAAACCCAATATCTAGGTCGTTTGACTAAGTTGAAACAATCTCACATAGTGGAATAATTTATATATGCCTTTGAACACTTGGATTTCCAAACAGAAGACATGTTAGATGCTTTCTTCAGGGAATCCTTTATCAGTGGCCTCAAGGATGAAATTTGGGCCCCAGTCCTCATGTCTTACCCTCAAACTTGGTTGGGAGATACTCAACGAGCCAAGGAATCCCACCAAATTGTCTCCGCCTAGAACCACAAACCCTCCTTTAATCCTCGCACTCAACCTACCAATCCTACCCCTCCTTCTAATCCTCTCAAGGTCCAAAAATTAGCCGGGAAGAAATGGCTAAACGCTAACTCAAGGGTATTTGTTATCATTGTGATGAAAACTATTTTCCTGGGCACAAGTGTAAGGAATAAAAAAAATTATGGCCTTTTTTAGGATGTTTCTCTCGAGGAGGCTAAAGTTTCCCCACTGGATGAACTACCCCCAACCGATGCTCCTACTCCACCCTTTGATCCATCTGAAGTTGAACCATTGATTTTACTGCATGCCCTTACTAGTTTCTCTACTCCCCAAACCCTCAAGATCATCAACTACATTAATAACATGAAGGTCATAATTCTCATTGACAATGGAAGCACCCATAATTTTATTCATCATCGGATTGCCCAAGAATTAAATTTCTATATTCATGCTATCAACAATTTTCAAATTATGATTTCCAATGGAGGTACCATGAAATGTGGTGGGAATTGTGAAAATATGCGCCTACAAATTGGTCAGTATCACCTGAAATCTCATATGTTTTCCATTGACATGGGTGGTTGTGACATTGTCCTCAGTGTTGAATGGTTACGCACTATGGGACCCATCATCATGGATTTCAAGGAATTAACCATGCAACTCCAACATGAGGGACACCGGTATAAGTTCCAAGGCCTGGTAGGAGGCTCCCCTAAGATCATCAGTTCTCATCGAATGGAAAAGCTCCTCAAAAAAGGTCATTTGGGAATTATTTCCCAACTCCATTCGATTCAAGCAGTTGAGACACCCTATGTGCACCCGGACCTCCAATATATCATCTCCAAACATCAAGTCATTTTCCCCACTCCCCATGGACTTCCCTCTTCCCATGGTGTTCATGATCATTCCATTCCTCTAGTATCGGGTATCCTTCCTCCCAATGTTCTCCCTTATCGTCATCCCTTTGCATAGAAAAATGAAATTGATAAAATTGTTCAACAATTGCTCAAATATGGTGTTATACATATTAGTACCAACACTTATTCCTCCCCTATGGTTATGGTCCTCAAGAAAGAAGGAAATTGGAGCATGTGCCCAGACTTTCATGACCTGAACAAACTCACCATCAAAGAAAAATTTCCCATTCTTGTCATTGATGACTTGTTGGATGAGTTGAGCGGTGCTCGGTACTTTACTAAACTTGTTCTTCATTCTGGCTACCACTAGATACGTATGAAATAGGAAGACATTCCCAATACTTCCTTTAGAACTCATAAGGGTCACTATGAGTTCTTGGTCATGCCCTTTGGTCTATGTAATTCTCCCTCCACTTTCCAAAGTCTCATGAATAATGTCTTCTTTCCATTTCTTTGTCATTTTGTCTTAGTTTTGTTTAATGATATTCTCATCTATAGAAAAATTTGGGAATCTCATCTCGCCCATGTTGATCAAGTTCTCCATCTAGTCTCCCAGCACAAAATTTTCCTCAAATAGTCCAAATGTACCTTTGGAGCCTTTGAAGTGGAGTACTTGGGTCATATTGTCAGCAAGGATGGCATGCAGGTGGATCCTAAGAAAATTGAAGAAATGTAGGATTATCCTCTCCCTAAAACTCTTAAGAACTTTCATGGTTTTCTAGTTTAACAGGGTATTATTGAAAGTTTGTTTAGAATTATGGAAACATTGTTGCACCTCTCACTACTCTCCTTAAGAATAATTCTTTCACTTGGAATCCATCCATTGAACAATCATTCCAAGAATTGAAAGAGGTTATGTGAAGGACTCCAGTCTTCACCCTTCCCGACTTCACTAGTAAACATGGCAAGTCCTCATGCAAGATGGCAAGCCTTTGGCCTTCACTAGTAAACAAATTTTGGAGAGACATTTGGGCCACTCAATCTATGAAAAGGAAATGTTGGCTATTTTGCATGTCATGGATATTTGTAGTCCTTATCTCTTGGGGAAACACTTCCAAATTAAAATTGATCATCATAGCCTCAAGCATTTTTCGAAACAATGAATTTCATCCTTGGAGAAACAAAAATGGGTGAAAAAGCTATTTGGATATGATTATGAGATCATTTACAAGAAGGGAAAATAAAATGTGGTTTTTGACACTCTTTCCAAGAATTATGAATAAGAAGGGTCCCTCTTTTCCCTCTCCTTCATTGTACCATATTAACTCCAATTTTCTCACCGGGAATGGATGCAAGGCCCCAAACTCTCTCACCTAATCTAACAATTGAAACATCATTCTCCATATTTTCCAAGGTACTCTTGGAATAATGAAGAGTTGCGCTACAAATTCCTTATGTATTTAATAAAATAGTCACAACTTCAATCCACAGTGCTTGTTGAGCTTCATGCTTCACCCACAGTTGGGCATTCAAGGTTTACCAAAAATCTATGAAGGGGTCAAACATTATTTTTTCTAGGATGATATGAAATAGGACATCTGCACATTTGTGGCTGAATGTGATGTATGTCAATGCAAAAAGGGAGAAATAGTCAAATCCCTAGGCACAATCCAACCACTTCCTATTCCCCCTGCTATTTGGAGGGATATTTCCATGGATTTCATTTTTGTCTTACATAAATTGGGAAATAATTCAGTTATTATGGTGGTAGTCGACCGACTTTCCAAATATGCTCATCTATGTGCTCTTCCACACCCATTCACCACATCCACAGTGGCTCAAATTTGTTGGGTATGTGTTATATTCTTTGCATGACTAGATGTAGTGTTTTCTATGTTGTGTTGGGAACACATTGGGGGTTGTAGGGGGGGCGATAGCCCCCCTGTGTGGGGGTTCAAGAGTAGCGCCCTTGAAATTTTTTTTTCTTGAGAAACGTGTCACATTTTTTTCTTGTTTTTCTTGTCGCCTCAATTTTCATGTCCATTGTTGGGCGGTTTTTCGGAACATAGTTTTTGCCGATGGTTTTCTATTTTTGGTTAAGGAATTAGTGTTTTTGACTAATCCAGGTCACTAGGTTAGGGTTTTGGATGTCATTGGTTCCTATATGTATATTGTATTGTAAACAATGTATCACTATAAGTGAATATAGAATATGTTGGTTTTCCTGGTTTGGGTTTCCAGGGGAAAAATATCTGTGTAAAGTGTGTATTTTCCATTGTATTTTTTATGTTATTTTATTGAAAATTTGTTTGCATTAAAATATTGTACAAGGTTAAAATCTACATTTGGTATCAAAGCTTTTCTGGCTTCAGGAGGATGCCTTTGTGGTCAAGGGTTTGGCTCAAGACTGTGTTAAGAATTGTTACAGTGAGAGATCTGTGATATTGATTTTCCAGGTGAAACGAAATGGCGAGTCGTTCGAAAATGGAGATTGATAATTTTAATGGGAAAAGTTTTGAGTTGTGGAAGATCAAGATGAAAGATATGTTGGTGGAAAAATATTAGTGGATCGCGGTGGATCCATAATATGCACCTACATGAACTTCAGTAGATGACTGGAAAAAGTTGGATCAGAAGGTGAAGAGCACAATCCGACCATGTCTCTCAGATTCAGTATTAATGAATGTGTCAGAGGAAGCTACAACCAAATATTTATGGGAAAAGTTGTATCAGTCTAAGTCCCTAGTAAATAAACTATTCTTGAGAAAGAATTTATATAACCTGAGGATGAGAGATGGAGACTCGATGGCAGAGCATTGGAATGCCTTCAATATTGTTGTAAGTCAGTTAGTATTCAGATGAAGATAAGTGTATCAGTTTACTGTGCTCTTTACCAGATTCTTGGGATAGTCTGGTTGTGTCCATAGGTAGTAATACAACTTCCTTGAATTTTTATGAAGTGGTCTCATCCTTGTTATCGGAAGAGATGAGACGGAAGAACATGGAAGGACATAGTACATATGCATTATTTGCAAGAGGACACTCTCGGGAAAGAAATACATTTAAGTCCTCAAGTGGAAGATCTAAGTCTAATGAATATCTAAGTCTCTCGAAAAGTTTGTAAAGGTATGTTGGAGATTTGGAAAACAAGGGCACTACAAGAAGCAGTGTAGATCCAAAGTTGAGAAAAAGAAGGGATCTAAAGAATCTCCTTCTACAAAAGAAAAGACCTCCGAGGAAGAAGGAGGGGATGTGTACTTGGCTTCTTCAAGAACACATGCAGATCATGAGGCATGGTTGGTTGACTCATGTGCATCCTTTCATATGACTCCCCATAGGGAGTGGTTCTGTGAATATGAAAGTTATGATGGAGGTAAAGTTTTCTTAGGTGATGACTCGACAACCAAAATCATAGGTCAAGGAAAAGTCAAGTTGAGGATCATATATGGAAGGATTAGAACACTAACTGGTGTTCTGCACATCCCAGGATTGGCCATAAATTTGATTTATGTAAGCAAAATGGACGATGCAGGGGTAAAAACAATATTTGAAAAGAAAACTTGCATGATGGTTCAAGGAGAAATGGTGATGTTGAAGGGAGATCAGTTTATAACTCTACATAATATGCAAGAAATCACTATCAGTGATGGGTGTAATAGTTCCATTGTTCTTGATATTGGAGTTGAAGAAGAAAGAAATCCTACAGTCTTTGGAGAAAAGGTTATGATGTGGAATCAAAGACTGGGGAATATCGGAGAGAAGGGTCTTCGACTACTACACGGTAAAGGTATGGTTGAAGGTATGTCTAACTACTCTCTGGATTTTGATTTCTGTGAACATTGTGTATATGGGAAGCAGAATCAAGTAAGATTCCCCTCTGGTGCAACGAGGGAAGAAGGAATTTTATATCTAGTTCACAGTGATGTGTTTGGATCTGTGTTGAATCCACCATTGGGAAAATATGTGTACTGTGTCTCATTTATAGGTGACTTCTCGAGGAATACTTGGATATATTTCCTCAGGAAGAAATATGAAGTCTTTGACAAGTTTAAAAAGTTTAAGGCTCTTGTTGAGAATCAAACAAAGAAAATAATTAAGGTGTTGAGTACAGATAATGGTGGAGAGTTCTACAGGAATGAATTTGAAGAATTATGTAATAATTTTGGTATATCAAGGCATAATACTACTCCATATACACCTCAGTATAATGGAGTTGCAGAAAGGATGAACAGGATGTTGATGGAAAAATCAAGGTGCATGCTCAGTGGTATTGGGTTAGGGCAAGAATTATGGGCAGAGGTAGTGGGTATTGCATGTTACATGGTCAACACATCACCCTCATTAGTGTTGGATGACAAGACTCCACAAGAGGTATGGACTAGTAAGAAACCTTCTCTCACACATCTCAATGTATTTAGTTTTGAGGCCTATGTTCATGTTCCAAAGGAAAATAGGAATAAGCTAGATAAGAAGGCTAAAAAGTGCATCTTTATTGGATATAAATATGGTCTCAAAGGTTATAATATTTGGAACCTAGAAACTAAGAAGGTTGTGTATAGCTGAGATGTGATATTTAGAGAAATGAAGGATGTTGTTAAACAGGAAGTCCTACCAAGTAAGGAAGAACTAGAGAAAATAAAGTTTGATTTAAAGGATGATGAATCAGACTCTACAGAAGAACAGGAATCAGAAGAAGAAGAACGTCATACTCCAGTATTGAGGAGATCTATTTGAGAAAGAAGGCTACCAGAAAGGTATACTCCATCTGATTTTTGTTCAAATTTTGCTTTGTCTATTACTAATGATGATCCTAGAACTGTCAGGGAGGAAGTGGATTTAGAGGATGGAAAGCTATGAAAAAAGGTCGTGGATGAATAAATGGAATCCTTGGATAAGAATGAGGCTTGGGATCTAGTGGATTTTTCGGCTGGAAGAAATCCCATTGGCAACAAATTGGTATTTAAAAAGAATTTGAATGTAGAAGGAAAAGTGGAGAACATAGATGATTTTAGGGGACAAATTTCGCAAATGGGCTAATTTTCCATGGTTTTCCCAAAAAATGATTCACCAATTTCCATTTTTTCTAAAAATGATTTGCCCAAATTCCATCAAATATAATTATTTTACCTTAAAAATCACCAAACTTTTATAGAAACTATATAAAATACTTAGAAATTTGAATATTTTTACAAAAGTATCGCCAAACATTTTACATTTTTCATATTAATAACTAGTAATATTAACTCAGGTTTCCACATTTTAATATAATTTTCCATATTTAAAATTGTCCCTAGTGGAGAAATACAAAGCTTGGTTAGTAGCAAGGGGTTATTCCTAGGTTGAGGGAATTGATTTTGGTGAGATTTTTTCTCATGCTTCCAAGTTAACTTCTATAAGATTTTTATTATCTATTTCTGATGCATTTGATTTTGATGTAGAACGGATGGATCTGAAAACAACATTCCTACACGGGGATCTGGAAGAAGAAATCTGTATGAAGCAGCCAAAAGGATTTGCTATGAAGGGAAAGAAGGAGTTGGTATGCAAGATGAAAAACTCTCTCTATGTTTTAAAACAATCACCAAGGATGTGGTATCAAAAATTTGATACTTATATGTTGGGACTTGGCTTCACAAGAAGCAAAGAGGATCATTGTGTGTATTTTAAATTAATTTGTGATCATTTGATTTATTTGGTCTTGTATGTGGATGACATGTTGTTGATAGGAAACAACAAGGATATTATCCAGGATGTGAAAAATCAGTTTTCCTCTGAATTTGACATGAAGGATCTCGGTGCTTCAAATTTCATTTTGGGCATGGAAATTAAAAGAGACCGGAAAAAGAGGAAACTCTAGTTAAATCAGAGAAAATATGTCGAGACAATATTGTAGAGGTTTAATATGAAAGAATGTAAACTGGTCAAGGTCCTTATTCATGTTGGTGTAAATTTATCTATGGATCAGTGTCCCAAGACATAGGAAGAGGAGGAGGACATGTCTTGTGTTCCGTATGCAAGTGCAGTTGGAAGATTGATGTATGCAATGGTCTGTACTAGACCGTACTTTGCACATGCAGTGGGAGTTTTGAGCAGGTATATGTCAAAACTAGGGAATGAGCATTGGACAACAGTAAAAAGGGTTTTCAGGTGTTTGCATGGCACTTCTAGCTATGGATTGTGATAACAGTAAAAAGGGTTTTCAGGTTTTCAGAAAATAAATAAATAAAAATAAAATAAATTAATTTCCTCGAGAAATGTGTCACATTTTGGCCTCATTTTTTGTTGGGCGTTTTTTTGGCACGTGGTTTTTTTTTATGGTTTTCTATTTCCGGTTAAGGAATTGGAGTTTTTTACTAATCCAGATCATTGGGTTAGGGTTTTGGATGCCACTAGCTCCTATATGTATATTGTATTGTAAACAATGTCTCACTATGAATGAATATAGAATATGTTGGTTTTCCTGGTTTAGGTTTCCAGGGGAAAAATATTTGTGTAATGTGTGTATTTTTCATTGTATCTTTTCTATTCTTTAATTGAAAATATGTTTGCAGTAAAATAGTGTACAAGGTTAAAATATACAAAATTTTCATGGATAATATCTTCAAACTTCATGGCATGCCTCATTCTATTATCTCTAATAGAGATTCCACTTTCACCAATCATTTTTGGCAAGAATTGTTCAGGATCTGGGGAACCCTATTGCATCTCAGCACCACCTATCATCCCCAACCTAATGGCCAAACTAAAGTTGTAAAAAAGTGTTTAGAAACATATTTGCAGTGTTTTGCATCTGATCGACAACATCAGTGGGCTCAATGGTTACCCCTAGTTGAATGGTGGTACAACACCTCTTACCATACAACTACTCACATGACTCCTTTTGAAGCAGTCTATGGAAAAGACATATTGTTGGTTCTCTCATACATGTTAGGTCTCTCAAAGGTTTATGAGGTTGAAAAAAATATTACAGTCTGAGAGGCCATTCTCCCTTCCCTCAAAGAAAATTTGGTCATGGCTCAGAATCGCATGAAGCAGCAAGAAGATCAAGGTCGTTTTGAGCTTCAATTTGTTGAAGGGGGTCGGGTGTTTCTTCAACTCCAACCTTATAAGAAGACTTCATTCAAAGCTGAACAATGTCCCAAACTTGCTCCCAAATTTTATTGTCATTATACCATTCTCAAGCGAGTGGGGTGTGTGGCCTACCAGTCAGCTATGCCTAGTCATTCTAAGATCCATCCTATTTTTCATGTCTCGTGCTTAAAGAAGTGATTGGACAAAGTGAAAAACTCAAAACAATCTCCTTGCATTGGATGAAGAAGGTTCCATTTTGTTGTATCCATAAGCAGTCCTGGACCAGCAAGAGCATTGCCTTTGTCAATGCACCATCAAGGAAGTGTTAGTTCAGTGGAAAGATACAACTCCAGAAGATGCCACCTAGGAGCCAACCACCATTTTGCAACAATTTCCTCATATCAAGCCCTGAGGGCAAGGTTTTTCTTCAATAGGGATGGCATGTTAGGGACCTAACCTCCCTAACCCCTCATGTAGGTAGAATAATATATGTTCCATGTAATAAAGTCCGACGTTAGTTAATAAGGCATATTTAATAAATGTGAACAAGTCAATGTAAGAATACCTAATAGAAGCTTCTGCTTCTAGAAAGATCATCCTCTAGAATGCTCTTTAGAATATAGAATTAGTATAAATAAGATTAGGAGGCATGATAAATCTTTGTCTTGAGAATTGATGTAATAGAGATATTCTCTACTGGAGGTTTCCCCCTTGAAGAGGCAAGTGAAAATTGTTTTCTATCAATGAAGGTATTATTTTTTTGTTGTGGTTCCATATATTTTTTTGTTCCACTATTCTTATATGAAGTATTTCAATTTTGTGTTGTTGTTCCGTGTTATTCACTACGTTATTTCACTTTTTTTCTATTATAATAGATATGGTACCTAACATATGTCAATAATGTACCAATTCTTTGTCTAGATGCATCACATTTGACTATGAATGTTTTACCAAAATCAAGGGTTTCCAATACTAGTATAGAAGACATGTCATATTTTAAAAGTGAGAATGCCAAGGTAGCCTCTTCATTTCATACAAATTAATTTTTCTTCAAGAGAGATGTGATTGCAGGTGTAATGTGTGCATAATTCTTAACGAATCTCTGAAATTATCCTGTAGGATCCAGAAATCCTCTAAGACTCTTAATGTTCTTAGGAATATTCCACTTTGTAATAGATTGGATCTTTAAAGGGTCCACCTTAACCCCTTCCCTTGAAACAATATGACCCAAACACTCTACTTCTTGTTTCCCAAAAGAACATTTTGACATTTTTACTCACAATTGGTTGTTCTCAAGAATTTTCAGGAATTGATCCACATGTTTAATGTGGTCTTCCCATGATTTTCTATAGATAGGTATATCATCAAAGAAAACAAACACAAACTTTCTAAGATGGGGTCGAAAAAAAAAATTCATAAGGATTTGAAAAGTCGAAGGAGCATTAGTCAACCAAAATGGAGTGACCAAGAACTCATAGTACCCATCATGAGTTCTAAAAGTTGTTTTGGGAGTGTCATATTTTCTTAATTTAATCTGGTGGTATTCTGATTTATTATATAGCTTTGTAAAATAAGCCACTCCATGAAGCTCATCTAATAGCTCATCAATATTTGGAATAGGGAATTTATCCTTTTATGGTGAAATTTTTTAGATCTTTATAATTAGGACACATCCTCCAAGAATTATATTTTATTCTCGTCATCACTACTGGAGCTAAAACTTAACTCTTGCTTGTTTGAATAATACCTTAATATAGCATGTCTTGTACTATTTTATCAATATCCCCCTTTTGTTGATGTGGATATATATAATGAATTTTATTAAGAGGAGTACTTCCATGTATTAGTTCAATTTGGTTTTCATGATATCTAGATGGAGGTAGACCTTTAGGAATTTCTTGGAATACCCTATAGTGTTTTTTCAAGGTGCATCTTAATTCCTCTAGAATATTTTCATCTTCCTACTTAACTTCCATAGAACAAAGTTTAACCAAAACTCTCTTGCTACCCTTTTTTATGAGATTTTTCATTCTATGAGAGATCATGACTTGAGAAGGTAAATATTTTAACCCTTTCAATTCATATTGAATTCCTTCCAATTTAAATCTCATGAATAATTCGTTATTGTTTCTAGGATTTTTAAGACAATGAAATTTTGTGGAGAAATCAATAATCCCACCATTAGCAACCAAAACATGAAAATTTGTCACTGGATATACAAAACAATTGAGGTGCTCTTCTAATATTTTATCAATGAATTTATGGGTACTACCCGACTCAATCAACACTATAACCTTTTACTTATTAATGTAACCTACAATCTTCATGGTTTGAGGTGTTGACAAACCCACCAATGCATCAACAAATATTTCACACCTGTCTGAATCAATATTGTGCAAAATTTTGTCTCTATTTCCTATTCTTTTAAGTTTACATGTTATTCCTTATTTATTTGTGTATATCCCTCCATTTCCTCTTCATCATTATTTTCCAAAATGAACAATTTTGTTTCTTGACATTTATTCTCTTTTGACCATTTGTTTTTACAACCAAATCATAGTCATTTTTCTCTTTTTTCCTCCATTTCCTTATGTGATATTCAAGTAGTTTGAGGTATAGTTGTCTTATAAACCCTAAAACAATCTTTGCTTCCTATGTATGCTCCAATGGTAGACTTGTGTGTATCCTTATTCTTGGCTTGAATAAGACAATCAAATTGCATAGCTTCCACAATATTTTCAGAATGTTTTAGGAAAATCTCATGTTTAATGTCTTCTTTTAATCCACCCGTGTAATCGTCCAACAAATTTTCATTACTTATGCTTATCACTCTTATGGTCAACACCTAAAATTCTGAATTATAATCTTCAATATTACCTAAGTGCTTGATTCTTTTCATTTGACTGAAGTGGTCTTGTTCTGAAACGTTCCCATGTTGTGCTTCTAAGTCTCTTTTAAATAAACCCAAGTATAATTATAAGAATGGGGCATCCTTTTAACTACCCATTAATACCATTGATATGGTGTTATATGAAATTTCAAGGTTGCTATGTGAATCCTTTGCTTATCATCCATAATATTATGCAGTTCAAAATATTGCTCTATTTGGTTCAACCAAGTAAAAGCCTTTGTTCCATAAAAATTCCTTAATTCAACCTTGGGAAGGTTCACTCATTTTGGATACCATCCATAAGTAACTCCATTATTGCACTTAAATCCCCCTAGAAAATTCTTATTATTGGAAAGTTTTTCAACCTGAATACTACCTTTATTTTCATGAGTCCCTTCAGACACCTTATCAATTTTAGGGAACCTACCATTTAAGGCTTCCATAATATTTTGTTCCATTTGTTCCAAATTTCCATCCAATTTATGTTCCAATTGTTCCATCGTTCTTTTCATATGTTCCTTATTTTCATCCATCTGTCTTTCCATTTATGTTTGAGTATTCATCAAATCAATCTTTTTCATTGACCTATCATTAAATTCATCTAATTTACTATTCAATTTGGATATTTTTTTTTTGTATCTCCTTATTTTATTCATGAGTTGTGGAGGATATTTCTAGAGGTTTAATTGGTGAAGTAATTTTTGGATCTTTCTTTGGAGCAATGGGAAAATGTACTAGCTCCTAAGGAAAAGGGAGTGTCAAGTGCTATATCTCTCTAATATATGTGTGGGGCCCAATAGTAGTACTCATCCCAATATCTCAGGGAACAAACAAAGGAGTCTCAACCATGCCCTTATCTGGACCACCTGACTACCTAGGTACTAGAGAGTGGTCTCCTCAAGTGATGTTCTTGTTGTATGATAGCAAAAATATGATCGAATACCTTATCTAATGCTAGTTTCCATTATACCTAGGGGGATTCCTATACACCCAAAGGTACATGGAAGTAAGATTTTGTCTACATGTTTTGTATATTGTGGTACTTCTCAAAAGGGTACCAACAAATATTACATGGGTTTCCAACCATGTGAAAAAATGTGTTTCCAACCACGTGAAACCATGTGTATTTCCTGCATGTATTCTTCCCCAACCATAATTTTACCCACTTAACGACAAATATTGTTTTATTTAAAGATTCTAAACATGTCTCTAAAACTAATATAAAAAATGAGCTTTCGAAGCACAAAAAAATCTCTTAAAATCACCATAAAATAACTTGTGCAAAAACCCTAAATTCCACAAGAAATAAATCATAAAATATAATGAGTCAAAATATAAAAAATAAAAAAAAATCCCACATCTACTACAAAGTTTCAACCCATGATTCTCCAAATTTCAAAGTTTGAAACTTCATTGAAAAAAAATCTACAATGAAAATGCTTAGAGAACTTATTTTAGGATTCGTCATAAACCTTGTCTTCCATGGACTACATATCCAGAATTCTAGAGAGTTAGAACCTGGAATTTTGACCACCTGTAGTATGAAATTTCTCCTCATTCTCCACAAAATTTCATTGTCTTAAAATTCGTAGAAAAATTGGTTATAGAGAAAATTCCAAGATGACTCGTTTAAAATTGATTTTAGGATGAGTCAAAAACCTTATCTTCCATAGTATATATCTCTGAAAGTAATGAACCGGAACTTGAAATTTTTATTAGACATAATGTGATATGTATTATGAGTAAATTACAAATTTTTTTGTCTAAAATATCCCATAAAAGAAATTTATAGTGAAAATTACAAGATGGCTTGCTTGAAGCCACAAAACCCTAGGATTGATGCTCTTGATACCAAATGTTATGATCCAACACCTTTAAAATGATAAAAAATCCATGAATACAGTGCAATTCAAGGGGAAATCCTCATTTTACAATATATCCAATTCAAAGGACAAGATGAGATGCTTATACAAATGATTCTCCTTTATTATAAATAGGAGATAAAGTGATCATGATGTAACCTACCACTAAGCCAACCTAATCATAACTAATAAACTAATAATATATGAGTGTTAGGTCCTTAGGGACCATAAAATCTTCCCATGTCAAATGTTTTGGTCAATTCCTTATCCGCTTTCTAACTAGCCATCAAATAACTTGTAAGGAGACCCAATGGATTTTCCAAAGAACCTAGTGTGTCGTTCAATTTGTTGTATAGAACATTCTTATTCTTGATTTTCCAAAACAGTAGGTATCCAAAGACTATATGAGGGTTTGTTAACTATATTTTGTTGCAGTTTTTGCATGTCCTTTGGATTGATTGGTTTACCACGCCACACTCCTACCCTAACCACCCTAAATGACCTACCAAATTTGTATATCATTCCTCATATTTGTTTGGTTGATTTATGTTACAGTTAAGGTTTGACTATCACTCTACCTTGTATGCATGTTTTGGTTTGAGATTGAAGTATTTGTGTCATATTTTATTTGATCGAAACCCTCCATTTCAAGTGAATACATATGTTGGTATGGTTATTGATACAATTGTTGCATACATTGTGTAGTATGTTGTTGAACTATGTTTTTCCTTGTCAAATAGAATTATGCTACAGCATTGATATTCATGACACATTTGTGATAGTTGTTTTGAATAAGTGTTATTTGAATGGGAAAAAATATGTTGTAAACTTCTCTAATGAACTAATGTCACAATATTCCATTTATGCTTGAAGTGTTTTATCATTTTCATATATATAGTTTTCACTTTCCAAATGTTTAGTGAGCATAGTCTTTACTTTCTTATATCGATCCATTCCTTTAGAGAATTCAGCCTGAGTCAAACCAATTACTTATCCTCACCCATCCAAAATACAATGATAGGATGTAGTTTGACCCAATAAGGTGACATTGGGAGACTTCCCTATCTCTTTCCCCAATCTCACCCTCACAGGGTGGAACTTTCCCTTGGTGAGAGTTTGAGTAGTAACAATTCCCCCACTTATAATTTAAGAATCACATGTTTTCGAAACAATGCCTCTATTTTGTGAGTATTTGAATCATGATATCATGGTTTTGATCTATAAGGAGTCAAAATGTATTTCTTTTGTTCCAACCAAATGTCAAGATGAAGACAAGTTGACTGAGCACTACCTTTTATTTTCCATACCTAGTAGTACCTAAAGAAGGGCATGGTATACAAGTCTTAGGAGGAATGAATCTCCTTTATTCAACAAAATGTTGATGTTTAGTCTAAGAAGAATTTGGATATGCTCTTCATATTTTACTACTATCATTTCAAGGTCAAAATATAGTCACCATTTGAATTTAAAATTCATCTTCAACCATTAATTTTGTACTTTCCCTCATGTAATCAAATTTAGTCCATGGTAAAAGCAATGCCATTTTTCAACTTGATTCTAATATTTATTGTATGTTGATTCACTTCTTGAGGTGACTTAAGATATGCCACACTTTTTTTTTAGTCCTTGTTTCATATATTTTAACTTCAGATTTTGGCCTAGTATGTATGGGGATAAAATTTACAATTTCTTGAAATGAAATTTGTTTGAGGCCATGTTTTCATTAGTTCAACCAAAATTGTGATTGGATAACTTCTCTAAGATGTGCTCTCTAGTTTAGAGTTGCCAATGTTTTTTTTCACTTTTTGAGGGTCATTGCATGCATTTTATTACTATAGATGTCAATATAATCATCTATGATCCTTTATTCTATGCTTAGAAAAAAAATTAATAGACATGACTTTCCTCTCAATAGGATGTTTATGTGAAGTTTAATGAATTCACATGAATATACAAGTTTTAGCCTAGATTTATGAAAATGACCCCAAGTGTTACATTGTCATTTATCTTATATAAGACATGTCAAATATTTAATCATTATGATTTACACATTCTTGTTACTATCTTTACTGACGGGTAGGTGTGCACAAAAGCATCAACAATGATACAAACCCTTTCATGGGTTGAAATCAAGTTAAACGTTTTCTTATAACAAGGACAACAAAGTTTTTGAAAATCCAATTTCCTCTTTAACTATATAGCTACAATGGAAAGTTTCAAAAATAATGAATGAATATTCTTCAGTTACTTTTGTATGCTTGAATGTTTGACCAATTAATTTCCTACTTTTTTTAAGATTGAGGTTTTCAACTTTAGGGGAGGTTTAATTAGGAAGTAATCAAGGTCCTTGTAAAGTGACTCTATTGCAAATGAAGTAAAAGAAGACTACCCATTGTAGTCCTTCTAGAAAAATACAAGAAATTACTTTGGTATATTAAGTTCATTACTCAATTTTCCCATACCAAAACACAATTGCATAAACAAAGAATGGAGGAAATGGATTTGGGAACTAACATTTGTTTATGACTCTATTTTTTGTTTATGACCTTAAATTGTCAAGTTCACTAACTCTGGTTCTTGTTGAAGTGAATGTTTCTACCAAAATTCATAGATCCTACTTGAAAACAAATGTCCCAAATTATAATTGGAAGTCAGTTATCACTTAGGATTCATTTGATCGAGAATTTATTGTTAATAAATTGAATCAAGTTTATATTTGTGTTCTAAAATATACTAGAAATAAATAAATTTGAAATAGTGATGGATCTATCGAATCTTGATAATCATTATAATTGGTCTATTTATTGATATGGATACTATTTGTTGACAAGCCTAAATCTAGTACAATTTTTAGTTACACACATAATCAAAGGGAGAAGTTCATGTGTACAAACAAATTTAGTTATGATCAGACACACCAGGTGTTTATGTTAGATAATAATAGTATAACATCACAATGAATCATTGAACACTATTTGCAAACATACCTCTCTATGGTTTATTAAAAAATAAAGGACAATCTTAGATAGAGCATATACAAGGACTTGAATTATCTATAAGACCTAGAAAAATAATTAGTTTACAAGTCAGATGAAATAATATTATAGTACCATGAAAAATGAACTCAGGTGGAGAGGATAACATTCATCCTATCATCCACCTGAGCTAGACCCAATTGACTTGTTGTTACACACATATTTGTCTCACTTTCATCACCATGTGGGAGTGTTTTTCATAATCCCTAGACATGTTGGAGGGGAAACCTATCATTTGGAGGTTGAAATACTATCTTTCACCTTGTGTTTTTGGCCTTTTTTGAGTTTCATCACCCCCTTTCCATATGCACATGAGCGTTGAACCCTTGTCATCGCTCCTTTATTAGTTTTAGGGGACCGATACTATCGCCATGTGCTCAATTCTAGGGGATTGATTAAGTGGTTGTAACCATCATACCTTATTTTGAGGGGTTGTTTCCGGGAAGTTTCAGTTGGTTAGGGAGTGATTCGAGCTACCCTCTATCCAAGGTAAGGTTAATCTTGTCTATTCAACCAATTCAACATTTGATCCTATCCTCTCCTCAAATTGTTCTATGGTTTTTATGCCTCAACTCCTATATAATGGAGGCCATTCTTGGGTGAGAGGGGAGGAATAAATTTAGAGTATCATATTGTTGGTCTTGTGACATTCATAGGGTTGGAAAGGAGAGATTGGAGGATCTATTACAACATCAACACCAAATTTTTAAGTGTTGTATTGTTTTCCATATAATATAACTTGGCTTATTCCCCTCATGCTTATGTTACTTATTGTATGCATGTCTATTTTTTTTTAGTTCAATATACATATATATATATATTCTAATAGTATATTGTGGAAGAAGGAAGTGGTGTTTTGTTTCTTGCAGGATTTATCTTGCATCAGGAGATTGGAAATTAAGATCAAGGGTTGGAGCAGCAAAGAAAACCAACTGTAAGGAGGTAGGTCATCTATCTCATTCTCTCATATTCTCTTCTCATTTTGTTTGTGGGCATATAGAATAGATTTAAGGGGAAAGTAGGGAACAAATTATTACCTTATTTCTTGGATCAGAGTAGTCTTGATCAAAGGGGGGTTTCACCTGTCTGCAGGGAAACTTTTCCACAACACCCGTTTGAGAAAGTGTGGCATGGTGTTCATTGTTAGTTAGAGGGTCAAATTTTAATATTATTATAGATGCCCATTCATTTCACCAAAATGGAATGTTGTTAACCATGTATGCTTATGAAAGTTAATCTCATAACTAGATGGCTCAAACTGCTAGAGAGAAGGGTGAAAAATACAAAGTGATTGGTTCAAGAGGGAAACACTTAGGCTATGTAGTGCAGTGCTTAGAAAACAACTTGGGAATAAGAAAAAAAGGACCCAACATGTTTTCACACAATTCCTAGATAATATACTATGTTAAACAAGTTCATGTTGGCATATTTCTCCTTCGTACATGCATGCTTATGTACACACTAAAAAAAACGCATAATTGATGAAATAAAGAACACAAATATATACTCCTAAAAGTTACTACTTGAATAAGTTTTGAAATATAGAAAATGTTATAAATATACAATATAATAGCTAGCCACAAGATAGAATAGAGTGCTAGAAGAAAGAAACACCATGGATAAAAAAGACAAAATAACAATCATTAAATGGCCACAAATAGAAGACAAAATAGATAGATTATAACTGGTCAACATTATATTATCAATCCATAACAATTTCACAATATATCAAACACCATATAAAGTTGGATAAAAATCCAAAATGGCAAAATCTAGTTGAAGCTAGTGTAGGCATGAAACAAATAAATTTGTCTAAGTCACATAACAATTGTGTCAAAAAGAAAAGATATCACCTTGGATTTATGACTAAGTGATAAGAAAGTTGTTATTTTGATCAATATTTGTGGTTTAAAAAGATTTTTTCTATGAAAAAGAGTTGATTGAGTATTTAGTCCACATTTTGTTAAAAATCTTAGAATATTCAATGTCACAAAACTAGGAAGGAAGAAAGACACACATGCATTAGAAATCGATGATCTCATGTTGGAATGAGGATTCTAACTCAATGTAGTTCAATACATGCAAAAATTTTGAGCATATGCATATCATAGCATGGGAGTGCATAAAATGAGTAATAATGATTGGTGATATATAAAAATAAATAGTTACTTGGCAATATATAATAAAATTAATGATTGGTAAATTATAAGCCATCAACTATATGATACAATACTAAATATCCCCAAGGATTAGCTAAAGTGGTTTTTAGCCAGACGTGAAGCTATCCCTAGTGGAGGATGTTACAGGTTCAAATATCATGTTCCCCCTTGGGGTTAGGCCGTGTAATTAGGATTGACAGTTTACCCTATTTACCATCAACAAAGTGAGGAAGTACTTAAAGGTTTCCCAAGAATTATTACCTCGAAAAAAAAAATGATACAATATTAAACGTAAGTATAGAAGATGATATTCAATCAATAAATCATAATTTTCAATAGGAACACAATGTTCATCGATCGTGTATGCATCCACTTCATATGTTCCCTTGTTAGTTGCATCCACTTCATTGGTGCCCTCGTTACTAGCCACGTGAACTAAATCTTCATTTTCAATCTCTTTAATTGGAACTAAAGTCTCATATTCAAACATTCTAGCCTCATCTTCACCATCTTCTTCCAATATTGTGTCCTATAATGATGAATCATATTTCCTATAATCCACTATGTCAACCTCCGTTGATCATTATTTTGAAACAAAATCAGTTTGAATGACGTAAGACCATCCACCCTTAATTATCGATTCTTTAATCAAGTATGTTTTATTAATTTGAGAAGGGAAAACCACATGCGAAAAAAATCCCCCCTCAAAAGACAATGTTGACTAGGACTACTTCTTTGTAGTTGAGCTCTTGACTCCAAAGAGACCTCGCAAATGTGTCAGTGTTTTCTCGCTGAAGTTTTTGTTGAATATGTAGATTTTTGTATGGATATGATGAAGTAAGTGATTTCCATATCTATCCACTTTCTCTAATTGGAAAGAAGAAGATCAAAATCCCCTTCACTTATGGCAGTTTTACAATACGGATTCCCTTCAACCTCTACATAGGCCTAAGGGTTGGATGCCAAAACCATGTAGAAATTCATGGGAATTACTGATTCTATGGTTGTGAGATCATGTGGAGCCTTCTCAAATTTGGATCTCATCCTTCTAGGATCAAAGTATCATCTGCAAGATCGTCGGTTGTCAGTAGGATGGATTATGCCCATTTGGGTCTTGGATCTGGATTTCCACATGCATGTTCATGTACTTATGATTCATACTTAGAAATAAGTTATGAAATATGATCTGAATAATAGGAAGTATCATCTATGTGATATGCTTCAAGTGGAAGCAAAGAAGTTTATGTGATCGACATCAAGAGGAAAAAAAGAAGTTTAGAAACTTGTTCTTCCAATGACTTTATTTGCGGGCTTTGTCTTGGCAATCTCTGGCATGCATTCTTCACACTCTTCCTTTATCCAAAATAGGACCTCCAATTTGGTCCATACTTCATCTGGAGTTGAGAGTGATTCAACATGGAATTGTATTTCAGGATAAACCGATGGGAAGATAAGTCCAAAAGCCATATTTTGTATGTTCAGAAAATTAGATTTCTCATCGGTAGAAGTGGGATTTGTTTATGTTTCCATAATTATTCGATATAAGCCTTTTCTTATGAGAAGAAGTAGAATCTTTGACTTCCAATCAAATTAATTGTATGGCATAAGAAATGTTGACAGTGGAAATTCCATTATTTGCAGTGATCTAAATTTATGAGCGGAACGAAATGAATAATAAATTGAATACAATAAAATAGAGATACTGAGAACAACAACAGATATCCAGTGAACAATAGCTTATATTGAATAAGAAAATAGGCTTGAACTGTAAAACTACAGAATTTAAACAACTTGCTCAAATGGTGGTAGTTATCTCTAAGAAGAGATGTGGCTGCTACGTGCATCCGTCTAAGAAAAATGATTACAATGAGACTCCAGAGGCCTTTTTAACATTACTCATGAATGTAAAAACCCTAGAAATCCAAAAATATAACCCTAGGAGATGAAATTACAAAATTTATGTGGGCCCTGATGGGTAAGTTGGTACCTCAACTTCCCAGGGTCATAACTTTTGCATACGACCTCTATTTTAGGCATGTGATAGCCTGTTGGAAAGGTATTTTTGAGAACTACACATTATGTTGTCAAACTTTGACTATGTATACAGTTTAATTGTGGCAAGCCAAAAAAACATTGTGGCAAGCCAAAAAAACATTGTTTAGGGCCCCAAAATGACCCAATAAGTAAATAAAGATGTATTGACATGAAAATTTTCAAAATAAGCCAGTTGGAATAGGTGGGTAGCCACCAATATCCACCTGGATGTTGTGTAGGGATTCAAGACATCCCTAGAAGTGTATAACCCACAAATTACAGAAAAATATCATCATTACAGAGAAACGTGTTGAACTTAAACCTATCAAGATGAACCAGTTGGAATAGGTGGGTGGCTACCAATATCCACCTGAATCAGTCCTCCCCCCTTAGGAATCAATGGTCTCCATTGTGTTGAGTGCCCCCATCAGGTGAGGAAATTTCTACTGAATTTGGCACCGGATGAGCCACTTGCCTTGGTGCAGGAGCTGCCCTACCTTAAAAACCCGATAAATATGGATCCTCTGTTGGCAAGTGCCATTGACCTGTGTGTCCACTATCTTATCATTGGATGCATGTTCCATGCAGTCAAGGTTGAGCTATGTTGGTTTCAACTATTCTGCGATCTCTACGGTGTCCAATAATGGTGGAAAATATGGTCGAAGGAGGTTCACATTGAACAATGGGTGAAAGCCAAGGAAGGGTGGACTATTGAGCTCAAAATAATTTCCACTCATAGCCTTGGTCATAGTGTAAGGCCCATAGAGAAGTGGAAGAGGCTTCCAATGGGGCCTTGTAAGGTGTTGTTTCTGCAAATGTAACCAAACCTTGTCTCCCACCTAAAAATGGTGTGATACCTGGTGTTGATCATGGTGTTGCTTGTACTTAGCATTTCCTTTCTACAAAATCTCATGGACATGTTGGCGGATGTATTGAATACACTCAATGAATATAATGGCTTTATCAACCTCAAATTGAACATGGGAATATTATGCTTGTGTGGTTGCAATAGGTAGTGCAGCATCAATGGGACCTGAGGGTTGGAATCCCAACCCCACCTGAAATGGGCTATGGATGTTGGAGCTATGGATATCCATGTTGTAGTTGTGTTGAACATAGGGAAGACTCACATCCCATGTACATGGATGCTTATATTTATACATATGAAGGATGTGCACAATCATCCGATTGATGACCTATGTTTGGTCATCGATTTGGGTGTGGAAAGCAGTGGATTTAGTGAGATTGATGTCCAAGAGTGACCAGAGACTTGACCAAAATGTGTTGAGGAACCTATTGTCCGGATATGAGATGATGGTCTGTGGTATCCCAAAATGGACCCACACCCGTTCAAAGAAGATCTTGGCAGTATATGTTTTTGTGATGCTCTTCTTGTAGGTTGTGAGAATGGCCATCTCTGAAAACTGATCAACCACCATAAATACAAAACCATTTCCTTGCTTGTTGGATGGAAGTCCTGACATGTAATCCATCGAGATGGATTCCCAAGTCCTCTCGGGAGTAGGAAGATGGGTGTATAAGCCTTGATTCTTGATGATTGTCTTGGAAATGGCACATGCAGTGCAAGATATGATATACTTGTTGATGTATTGTCGAAGTTTTGTCCAATAGAAATGTTTATGTAGAATGGACACAGTTTTATCCATGCCAAAATGTCCTGCCATCCGACTGTACTAAGCCTCCCAAATCATCTTTGCACGCTTGCTTGCGGGAACACAGAGGTGGCCCAAATGGCATAACAATCCATCTTGAATGTGAAAATCAGTGAAATTTGTGCATGTACCAAATATATTATAGTGGTGGCGAAGTTAGGGTCACGTTTATAAATTTGGGGCCACTCAGATGCCTCATGCCCACAAGAGTGGAGCACAGTGGTGATTGCAGCAACAGGAGGTCGACTAAGGCAGTCAGTGACACGATTTTTACTCCATGTCTTATATTTGATGTTGATATGGAATTGTTGCAGGTATGTGGACCACTTTTTATGGTGGTCATTTTTCAACTTCCCCTATGTCTATATGAACTACAAAGGCTTGTGATAATTATGGATGATTGTCTCCTTTCCCAAAATGTAATGTTTCCATTGGTGGCAGGCTTACATAATGGAATACATTTCCTTTTCATAGGTGGGGTATTTTCGGACGATATTTGAGAGTGTCTCACTATGGTATGATATTGGATGACTGTGTTGAGTGAGAACTGTGCCTATAGCATATTCGAAGGCATCAATCTCAATATCACATGATTGTTGCAGATCGGGTAAGGAGAGTACTAGAGCTGAGCACAAATGATGCTTCAGATCATCAAATGCTTGTTGTTGTTCCTTCCCCCATGAAAAATTTTCCTTGCAACCTCCCTTGGTTACTTGGCTGAGGGCCCATGCAATATGAGAGAATCCCAACACGAACCTTCGGTAGAAGTTGGAAAGTTCCAAGAAGCTCTGAATCTCGGTTAGTGTGGTCGGGGCTGGCCAGACACAGATGACTTGGATATTAGTTGGATCCACATGTACCCCATGCTCATCAACAATGTAGTCAAAGTATTGCACCTTGTTCATGCAAAAGGAGCATTTTTCTAAGTTGGGATATAGCTTGTGCTTCCACAGAGTGCTCAAAACCTATTGAATATGTTGCATGTGCTCCCCCAAGTTCTGTTGAATATGAGGATATCATCTGGATATACCACCACAAAAGAGTTGGTGAAGGGTCTCAATACATCATCCATCAATATCATGAAAGTTGTTGGTGAATTTGTTAATCCAAAGGGCATGACCAGCCATTCAAAGAGACCATCTTTAGATTTGAAAGTTTTCTTCCATACATCAGTCAGTTTGATGGGAACCTGGTGGTAGCTAGGCTTTAGGTCAATATTGTTGAAGAAATTTTCCCCCTTGAGTTGTTCAAGAAGCCCATCAATTCAGGGAATTGGGTACCAATTCCCGACTGTGATTTTTTTTAATGCTATATAATCAATGCAAAGCCGCCATGTCCCATATTTATTTTTCACTAGTACAATCGAGCTTCTGCAAGGGGAGGAGTTGGGTCAGATGTGCCCTTTTTTAAGTGTCTCTTGGATCTAGCGCTTGATTTCATCATTTTCCATCAGCGAGAGATGATAGACTGGTCTATTAGGTAGAGGTGCATTAGGGATTAGATCAATTGGACACTTGATTTGGAAGTGTGTTTGTACCCCGGTGGGTGAGGAGAATATGTCTCTATGATTTTCCATGATCCCATCCACTTGCTTCTACTACAAAGAGAGGCTATGTGTAGAGGTCACAGATGTGGTGGTGACCTTCTTCTCATTGTAAGCATAGATCAAAAAGAAGACAAACTTCTCGGTTTGTGAAATTACCTTACTGCATTTCTTAGCAAAGATTAAAGAAATAATAGTAGGTGGTGTTACCTTTGGTATCTTGTATAATTGTCTACCCAAAGTAATAATAACACTATGGGTTCTAGACTCATACACATCATGTCACTTCCACAAATATGGACGGCTTAAAATAACACCACAAACTTCAAGGGGACCAATATCACACAATATCTTGACTTTGAAGGGCTTGATTTCGTAGGGAATATGACATTGTTCGATGAACATAGATATCACTTCCTTGGCAAAGCCAACCTATGGTGTAGGGATGTGGGTGCGGTGTTATCAGTAGGTCCAGCCACTTGATGACCTCTATTGAGATCAGGTTCTTCTAACTGTCGCTATCGATAATGAAATGAAGTGGAACCACCTTTACCAACATCTTTGATTGAAGGAGGTATTCCCCTTCCTATGGTTCTTCTGGTTCTCTTGGATGGACTTTGGTGGTAGCGAAAGTGGAATTGGGTTCAGCATCGATAATCCGCTTCCCACTTTTTGGATTTGATTTAGAGTCAAAATATACCTCTGACTCAGAAGATTCCATCTCAGCCACTAGTGACTGCTTGGAGTGACATTATTTAGTGTTTTTCCAAGGGATTTTATGGTATTCACACCACTTTTCTGTGTCCTTCTTCGACTTCTCATTACCTTTCTTGGGTTGAATATTGGACCGGTTTTCCTGAGAGTGGCCATATTTTCTATGTCCCTTGTTTGGTGGGTTGGTACCACCTTTTCCCTACTTCGACTGTGAGGAATTTGCAGATCCAAACTCTTGCCTCTTCTTCTTAATTTTTTTCTCGATCTTGACAGCATATTTATAAGCCGCACCTAATGATGTGATGTCCATAAAATCCATTTCCGTTTGAATGTATCTATGCAAATATACGTGATATTTGAGCACCAAATGTCGTTTAAAGTCTTTGATACTCAATTTGGTGCGCATATTATGGAAAATATTGGTGAAATCTAGTACTGTCTGATCCCTTTTCTGACGCAACATGGTCCATCTTGTGTACTAATCCCCATAGCTTCCAACAAGGTAGTATTGTTCTTTAATGGAATCCCTAAAGGAATCCCATGTGTGGGTGACCACAAATATTGTATATTCATATGTGGCCCTTTGCTAAGATTAAGTATCGCACCAGCCCTTAACATGGGGGATGACCTTGAGGAGTGAAAAAGTAATATTTTCCTTATCAGAAAAATTGTGGACCAAAAAATACCCTTCAAGCAGATTCAACCATTTATCTACAGCATTCGCATCTATCAGTCCTTCAAATAATGGAATATCAAAATTTACTTGTACCTTGAAGGGGGTTTTGTGGCCACTTTATGAAGATGTGTCTTTTGTGGACATCCATCGAAGGATCTGTGCAAAGTTGTCGATCATTTTGTTCCTTTGTCACGCAAGGGATTCCTCAAGAAAAAATTTAAAAGGATCTCCTACTCCATCATCTTTCTTCTCATCCCCCATGATTTTTGGTCGGTCTCGGCATGACCGATATTGAAAAGGATTGACTAGTTCGAGTCCCAAATTCTTGCACCCAGATCTTATGGGGGACATGCACAAAGAAAAAAAAATGAAGAGTAGATCGCTCTGATACCACTGATCCGGATTTATGAGCAGAACAAAATTAATAACATATTGAATACAATAAAATAGATATATGGAGAACAACAACATATATCCAATGAAAAATAACTTCTATTGAATAAATAAAATAGGTTGAAATTGTAAAACTGCAGAACTGAAACAACTTGCTCGAATGGTGGTAACTATCTCTGAGAAGAGATGTGGTTTCTATGTGCATTCGTCTGAGAAGAATAATTAAAATGAGGCTCCATAGGCCTTTTTAACATTACTCATGAATTCCAAAACCCTAGACATCCAAAAATCTAATCTTATGAGATGAAACGCAAAAATGTATGTGGGCCCCAATGGGTAATTTGGTACCTCAGCTTCTCGGGGTCATAACCTTTGCATACGACGTCTATTTTAGGCTTTTGATAGCCCGTTGGAAAGGAATTTTTGAGAAATACACATTATGTCATCAAATTTTGAATATGTTTACAATTTTACTATGGAAATCCAAAACAACATTATTTAGGGCCCCAAAATGACCCCAGAAGTACAGAAAGATGTACTAACATGAAAACTTCCAAAATAAGTCAGTTGGAATAGGTGGGAGACCACCAATATCCACCTGGATGTTTTATAGGGATTCAGAACATCCCCGAAAATGTAGAACCCACAAATTACAAAGAAATTTCATCATTACAGAGAAATGTGTTGAACTAAAAACTGTCAATATGAGCCAGTTGGAATAGGTGGGTGGCCACCAATATCCACCTGGATCATGCAGTTGCTTCAATATTTTGTACCTACAAATGATTGTTTGTGTGCCTTCTTCCTAGCACCTATGGTCTCTAATTCCATGTGAAATTGTAGTGAAACCAGCATAGAGAATCTATATAGCAATAGTGAACACAAAACTTGCAAAGTTGAGAGGAGAAGAAAAGAATTGGGGAGAAATAATGGAAGAATTGTGTTCCATTAATCCACACTCAAAGAGTGAATAATTTAGAATATATATAATATACATGCTTAAACTAATTCACCATAGTAGTCTTCTATAGAGATGTGGACACACACTGACAGAAACCAAAGTGAACTTCCACCTAGTCCTAGTTAACTAGCCATGCAATCATCAATTAACTAGTCTATGCAAGTGGAGTGGAGTGAATCACATGCATGCACATATGGTGTGACCTCGTGGTGATGATTCTAGGGTAAGTGCACCCTTCTGGTGATGATTCCAACGTGAGTGCACCCTCATGGTGATTATCCCAAGGTGAGAATGCAACACTTTGTGATAATACTGAGGTTTCCATGATAGAATTGACTCCACTAATCTAACTGACCTACAACTGAGTAATTACTAAAGATGAGGTGTTTCCCTCATCTAGGGGAGAATATCTCATACTAAGGTTTCCCACAACATGGACTAATAAACTTAGGAAGATAAATACTAGGTGGGTGCGTAATATATCCAACATAAAATGCAAGATAAAACACTATAAATTTGTCACATTATGCCACTTTCAATGCCTAAGAAGCACGAGGTTTGATCAGTCTTCCATCATTGATTTCTTTGAGCCAAATATTTCAATGAATATTTAGTTGTTCAAACTCTTTTCATGTAAAGTTGGTATCATTTGCACCAAAACGAGTCTATAGAATGGCATAAGAAACATTTTTCTCATAATGCATAAATTAAACTATGTCTCTAATGTGTAAATACTTATATTAAGGAAGTTTGTAGAAAATACATAGTATTTTTACACTAATTTCATTAGTTGAATCATCTACACTAATGATGTCTTCCACCAATTGCAATTAACTACATTCTCTTTTGTGCAATACCAATAATATGTTGACTTGTTATTTCCTCTAGTTCTACTCAACTCTCTTCCTTATCATCAATATGATATGTCTTTGGATGATATGGATGATCCATTTGAAGGTAAGCACAATGTCCACAATAAACATACTTGTTACGAGGAAAATCTATCTATGGCTAGGGGAAAACCACAACAGACGGAAATGACTACAGAAATCAACTCTATTCTCAAGTATGTTATATAAAAAAATATGCTAGCAAGACAATATAAAAGGCCTACCTCATCTAGACGTTCGATGAAGTCCACCATTGAGCACTTGACCCAAAGAAATATACCTCCAACTAGTCCTCAAAAACCAAGCAAAGAAATAATATGATGATAATGTATGATTTTAGCACATTCAATAGCATAATCCATAAACATTCATAACAAATACACCCATGGAATAATAATTCAAATATTTGCAAGATATTAATTGGACGGGAAAAGAGTATTTCTATTAAAATATGATCAGCAGAAGTGAATAAGTTATAGACTTTCGTGTCATCACAGTTCATAACCAAGAAACTAATTTCCTTTCAGCTAGGCCTCCACCACTTCAATCCTCCACCAAAGGAAAGCTCATGTAAGAGAAACAATGGAGTTCTCACTCAATAAGGGAAGATCTTGGGGGTTGAACATTATGTTCAGACTTAAAGGATAAAGGGATGCAGACTCAATGCGAAGTGAATAATTCCTCCATAGTAACTTTGCTCTCAAAATTGAATTCTTTCTCTTCTTTTCCATAGCTCGGAATTGGCCCATTTATAGCCTTCAAATGGAACTGAAGGGTCGAGTTGGAACGTTTCTAGTATATGGAAGGCCAAGGATCATTGATCTCCTGTCATGACATGGAAACCCGACACCATTTTTCATTTCTGGGCACATTTCCCAATGTACGTGGGTTGTAGTGGTTCAACCTATGTATATGCATGTTGTATAGTAGGCAGGTGCGTATATGTGGGAAAAATGTATTTTTGTCTCTAGGATTTGCAAAAAGGGATGAAAATTCTGCATAGGGAAATGGAAAAATGCCTTTTGTGCAACATTACATAGGGTGAGGAAAATATTTCTATAACATATGCACCCTAATGTGTGAGATCATAGGAGTATCTGTGATGGCCGAAATACATTATAAAAACCCAGAAGTGGAGTGATGGGGAACCAACTGGAAGAACTAGTTGATCATTACATTATGCACTGACTTTGCATACATGGCTGCCAATTTGAATTACACTACAGATCCATGTGAAAATATACCAAACAATTGTCTATGGCCATTAATAGGAAAATACAAATGCGGTTACATGCCAAAGGTTGTCATAGTCATGAAAAAGGCTCAGTAGAACCAGTCTCAAATTCAATCTAAAGATATTTGTATACAATGGAGTAAAATCTGATCTCCCATGATCATTGAAGTCATATAGGTATTGGTCCAATGAAAAGGAAGCAACATCTCAAGAAATTTGTGGCCACATACTGATGTCTTCAAGTCTTCTACACAATACGCCAAAGGTGCAAGTCTACATCATGTGAATAAAGGAGTTGAGGTCGAACATAATGAGACATCATTTGATTACTGGTCATTGAAATATACCATTAACAAATATGAGACAACCTACCGATGATGAAAGTAGGTATCAAGGCACCAAGTACATTCTTACAAGTATGAATAAAGGAGTCGGGGACGAACACTTGAAGAATCCATCGATTAGGAGACATTGATGTATTCCCAACTTTCGATGGCAAGAGAACCTACCACTAATGACTGCAAGCCTCAAGGTACTCATAGGACTCTAGGTATTGTTTCCATAATATATGAGCTGAATTCGATGGAAGGAGACCCACTGAAAGGAGAGCATTAAGGAATCTCTTATCATTCATCACGTGTAATGTCCCCACTTTGGGACATCATCACAGGGCAAAGATTTATGATGACCAGAGTAGCCAGATGGGTGTTAGAGTGAGTACAGGGGTATTTGAGAGGCATTGTGGGGTCCAT
>JZKD02S1696336.1:640670-671002 GCA_000966675.3 Picea glauca
AAAAGGTTAATTAATTAATTAAAGTGATTTAATTAATTAATTAAATATTAATAAAATGAAAGTCACTTTGGAGGGACAAGGTGAGCCAAAAAGTATAAAGGAAAGGCAAGGACCTTTTCTCAGGGATTCATGTATGATATTATTTTGATTTCTGGCTTCTAGCTAGTGAGACCAATATTGGGGGTTTTGAGGGTTTTGACATAACAAACCCTAGAGGATGATTCGGTGGTGAAAGATTCCACCTATATTGTCCCAAGCTTGGTCTCGGAGATGAAATACTCTCCCACACCATTCTAGTTTCATATCTACTTAGTTGAAAGAGGATTCTACATCAGTTTCATGTGCAGATAGAGAGAGGGCGCACCAGTTGAGGGATTCCAGCAAGAGGGGTGCACCATCCTTGGAGAGAGATTCGTTGTAGGATATTGGCAGGGCTGTTGAGGATTCTATCACTTGGGTTTTCATTGCAGGGCCTTGGATATCAGATCTAGTGCTTTCTGAGACAATTTTATTGCTCAGATTATTTCTTGAGCAGTGGGGCGAATTGAAGAGGAGGGTGTTTTTGAGATCCAGATCCAGTCCGTTTAGAGGGGTTACACTTCAGATATGACCATGATACTTTACCTAGTGACTTGCAGTGTCCCGATCTATATTTATGGAGAGTTTCAGAGCATTTGGAGGCCTCCTTCAGCAAGGCCGAATTATCTAGGGTTTCAGTCATCCAGTGGGGAGCACCATTCAGTGGGGGATTTCATATCTACAGAGATTGAGGGGGATCTTCGAGATTCGGTCACCTGGGTTGTTCTTACCATCACCCGATCTATCAGTTGGCATATTTATTAGGGTGATTGGACACTTTTGGCAGTAGGGCCAAATTATTTAGGGTTTCAGTCATCCAGTGGGGCGCACCATTCAGTGGGGGATTTCAGATCTACAGAGATTGAGAGGGATCTTGGAGATTCAGTCACCTAGGTTGTTCTTACCATCACCCGATCTATCAGTTGGAATATTTATTAGGGTGATTGGACACTTTTGGCAGCAGGGTCGAGTTATTGAGGGTTTCAGCCTTCTATTGGAGCGTGGCATTCTTCAGATGGAGAGTTTGGCATTCAGATCTGCTTGTATTGATCTTCATTTCTCATTCAGACTTTGGAGGCATATTTTGTATTAGTGGGAGCATTTTTTAGCATCTCTTATCTATTGTCTATCTTCTTGGCCATCTATTGAGCATTCCAGATCAGCATCTTCATTGTAGCAGGTTTCTCTATTTTATGAATAAAGAAGAATTGAGATGTGTTGGCTTGTCTATCTTATTGCATATGGTTGAGGTATGTTCCATGGTTATCTATTTCTGTTATTTGTTGCATACACACATATAAACACATCTAAAAGGTAGATCAGCAAAGTTTCTGACGAAATACCTCACTCAGAAAAAGTTTTAAAAAGACACCAAAATAGTGATGATCCTTGCATAATGGCTTGGGATCATTACAGCACGAGGTACAAAGTAGGAGCTTCATGATTTAGAGGAAATCGGATGAATAACATGTTCATGAACCAATGACCCTATGCATATTTTGTTTGTGCCAAGTGAAAGCGATACACGAAAAAGACCCTCTAAATAATAGTCAATGAGGAAAACTGTTGAAAAAGGCGAGGAAACCACCAATAAGGCTAATGGAATCCAAGACACTGCATGAATCCCAATGTGTGGATAGATGTATTGTCGTCGAACACAAGGGAAACCACCCAATCAACGACCAATGATGAAATTTCCACTGTTGGGTTCAAGGTTACCTACCAATGATGAAAGTAGGACCACGGTGCGTGATAGGACTAAAAAATCATGTGATTATGAGACAAACTGAGGATATGGATGACATGCAAAGTCAAGAGTTATGAGGAATGGTCGACACAATTTGATAGACATCCTTTGAAAAAGAGCATGAGACATATGGAATACTCTAGCAGCATAGACTCAATTATGAAACCATGAGATGCAGGAGGCATCAATGAAATTCTCCATCGGGACTATAAGAGTAACCAGACAGTGGAGAAAACTCTTTGTAACGATATTAGCTTCCTAAGGCCATGCTAAACCCAAAATTATGATGACAAATGGACTCAATAACTTTGTTCTCTATTCAAAGGCAACACCATTGCTGCCAATATGAGATAATACTCCCTTCCCACCCGTATTTTTTTGTTTTTTCATAGTCCAATGAATATTATGATATACAGAAGGAAACGAGTGTCGCAAGTAAGAAAAAATAGGTTCAACAGTGGAAAATACCTATGCTCAATGCAAGGAGATGAATGCGGGAGATGGACACACGGGAGAATGTTCCCTCCAGAGTAAAGGGTGTCAAATTGCGAAGGATATAAATGAGGCTCTGCTTGGTTGAGGATGAAAAACTGCTAAGGAAAACGGTTTATAACGCAAAGCGAGAACTGCCTCTAGGCTCAATATTGCAAGCAAGGGAATGAGATGCAATCACAAATTAACGCCAAAAAATGTCCTTTTTCATAATCGTAGTCTACTTGGTGTGAAAAAGGGATAAACTTGTAACAAATAGACATCCTTTCAAATCCAATTTATGAGTGTGAAAGACAGAAGTTCACTCGGCAATCTTTTCACTTTTTGAAAACGAGTCAGAAAAGAGCTTAAATCAAACTCGGTTGGGAGTCCTCTAGGTATAGGTCAACATGTTTATGAGTTATAAATGAGGCTCAATATAAAGTCACATATTAGCTATAAGGCACTCCCAGTCCTACAGAAAAAATCTTGGCATGGGCACCAAATGGAGTAGAAGATCTAACTAGGGTACCCATGTTTGGTAAGTCTCTACAACTTGATAATGACACGTCTTGTAGCAGATGGAATGTTTTGTGGTGCAACAAATGGGTTCATACCTAAGGCATATGAGTGATATTTATAGGACAATGAAAATGTGCATGATGGAATGGATACCTATCCTATATGTTGGGTAGCGAAAATACCTGCTCGTGGTTACAAACGGTCAACACAACATTGAAATCCACAAAAATCCCTGGTGAAAACTACAAAAACCAACTCAATCCACTGTTGTATTATTCCATTAGGTGAAAAAATGATTTGAAACTATAGAAAGTGGGAAAAAACTGCTATAAATAGTAACAAAAACCAAGATTTACTATGTCATTTTGACTTTTTACACAAATAGTGAAAATTGGACCAAATTGCCTCTGATCTTCAATTGGTGATTGTGGGAGCCTCGAGTGATGGAATCAGATACCGTATGGACCAGGTAATTCATCTTCTCCTCCTCTTCCTTTCTAGTGGATTACATTTTTAATTTAGGTTTTTAAATTCGATTTAATTAAGGCGCAAATTAGTTATTTTGGAGTACACGAGCTACCATTCATCGGGTCGCGTAGACGTGAGGTTATACGCGACTATGTAAAATACAGGATGTGTGTACTCATCCCTATACACAATTGTGAATGTTGCAGCCCACGTACAAGTCCATAAACAAGGTTTTTTATGGTTTCCAACTCAAAAATTGATATTTCTCTGGCAGGTTGGTGCTAGAATGGAGGGAAAGGGAACATGGGGAGGTAGATGTTTTTGTGGAAAGATATATGGGTGCCCAAATGGCCTTGAAAATATGCGGGTTGTACAAATTTTGGGAACTCAAAGGGATGAGGGCTTAGGTGAGGTTGCTTGAGTTTCTCGTGGATTACTGGGATCCTGACAGTGAGAGCTTCAACCTCGATAGGCAACCATTGAGGATTGAAGTCGAGGATATATAATTTTGAATAGGTTATCACGTCAAGGTGAGGTGGTGAACCTAAAATCTCATGGATCTGGGAGTGGAATCAATATGGAGGAGTACATAAACACTCATTATGTAGCAGGGACCAATAAGGTCGGGAGTCAACTCCCCATCCAAGCATTAAACAATCTCAGCCTCAAGATTGTTTTCCTCATTTTAACCAGGATCACAGGATCAGATTTGTTGCACCAGGCATCGATGCCACTCATGTTCTATTTTGTATAATTCTTGAGACCCATGGTGTACGATTGGTGCACCTCAGTACTGGCTAATATGAACAGCCAGTTGGCAGAGTGCAAACAGGGTGACAAGAGGAACTTCGGGTTTGCCTCTATATTGTGTAGTTTTTTCTTCGAGTGGGTTCCATGTTTGAGACCTATAGTCGAGATCATTCCTAGAGGACTTCGTGAGCCATCCATGGCACAATGGACCAAGGTAATGAAACGACAGAGGGGAGGTAGGGTGCCCACACCCTACAAGGATGATTTCTTTTACTTGTGAAGGTGACAGGTCATTGATCTAGATGACTACCCCTATGCAGGGATCAAATTCAGAGGGGAGCCTGACATGCCACTTCCACCAGGGACCACCTACGGCGACATAGGTATGTCAATGTTTTTAAATATTTCATTTTTTGTATTTTTTTGTAGTAAAACAAAAATATTTTTGGATGATTCTTAAGTACTAACTAGACACTTATGTGACATAGACATAGGTCTACGACAGTTGGATGGGCTTCCACGACATTGTCGGAGGCATCAGGGATATGAAGCGACAGGAGAAGAAGCAGAGAGAGTCCTTCACAACGTGCAGGGAAACATGTTTCATTTGACACATAGGATTCTGATGGTTCAGTTAGAGGATCTATTGGAGGCCATGGAGTAGCAAGTAGTTGGTGTGCCCAGAGCTTGGGTGCGACTCTTTCGGTGTCTCGTAAACATCGTAGTTTTTTATTGTGACACACATCTGGCACCATAGGCGTAGATTTCATGGATCTTGTATTATCGGTTGTATATGTGTATTGAGGGTGTTGGCTCCAATTTTGTACTATAAACATCATAATTTTTTTTGAAATATATATAAAACAAGTTTCTTTGGATTTACTTATATTACAATGTGTACATTGATGAGATGGTTTTATTTTCTTTAGTTATGTGACAAATGCCAATATAAAATGAAATTAGCATAAGCATCATATACATAATTAGAACTCCTAGGTATGTGATGATAAGTAATAAAATCAAACTATCGTTCTAAAATGCGTACCCATAGGAATCGATGGAGTAAATTAGGATCACGCACGTAGTAACTGTCATTCAATTGACATACTACTAACTTGGAATCTAGGCGAACCTCTAAACAAAGAATACCATGTGAAACATCATCGCGCAAAAGTTATATAACGACGTTATATTTGGCCACATTATTCATGGATGGCCCTAATCATATGCCACCTGAAGACACTAGTAGACCCTCAGGTGAGCAAACCACCCAAGCGGTGGAAACCAAGTTTTGTGTATGAGAACTGGCTTCGTCTATGAATCCCAAGTAGACCAAAGATTCTGTTGACATCTGCCAACCAAGGGAAAACTCGATAAGAAATATGAAGACAAAAAGTAAAGGGAAAAGATATATACACTAAATTATATTAGTATACAAAGATTTATGCCCAATTTTGGGGCTCAAGTGTAATATATTTTCAAGTAGAGCCCATTCCTGGGCTCGTCCAACATATTCCCTTCATAATATTCTAACTCATAGGCTCCTTTTTCTGAGACACATCGCACGATATAGGGACCATGCCACATGGGTTTGAACTTGCCTGCCCCCAACGATTCTTTGGCTTGATCATATAAAAGGACCAAGTCACCCTCAGCATACAACCGAGGATAGACATACTTATCGTACTGAACACTGACACATCTTTTGTTCACCTCGATAGTCGTAGAGGCATCTCAACATTTCTCGTCAAGACTCTCTAGGTGTACGAGGCGTTCCTCGAGATCGGAAGTGTCAAGGAGGAGCGTGACTGCCAACTTAAGAGAAGGGATTTTGAATTCAATAGGTAATATCAATTACACACCATGTACTAACTGGAAAGGATAAAATATGGTGGCAGACTTGACTGAGGTTTGGTATGCCCAAAGTGTGGGATATAGCATAATATGCCAGTCAGATTTACTCTTGCTGAGAGTTTTTTGCAAAATGGTGTTGAGAGACTTGTTGATGGCTTCTACCTATCCATTTTCCTAGGGGTAGTAAGGTGAAGAATGACCATGCTTAAACCCCATCTTGGATGCTATCTCTTCCATCATTTTGTTCTAAAAGTGGCTTCCATGATCAATGACAATCTCACTTGGGATATCGAATCTGGCGATAATTTGATTGAATACGAAGAAGGAGGCAGTCTTCCTGTCGGATTTAATTGTAGGCATGGCTTTGACCAACTTAGTAAAGTATTATACGACCACGATAATGTGTTGATTCCCCCCAAAATAAGTTGGGTTGCAATCCAGGAAGTCCACCCCCCACTTGGTGAAGGAACCAGTGGTATTGACTGGGTGAACAGGAGTTGGATGCAAGTGCATTTTCTGAGTGAACACCTAGTAGGGGTGACACTTCGTAACTGCTTCAACATAATCTTTAAAGATAGATGGGCAAAAATAATCAGCTCGAAAAAAAATTTGGGTTGTCGCAAGCCCGGATAGATGACCACCACAAGCCCCACTGTGGCAATCGTTCAGAAATGACTCAGCTTCTTCGTGAGTTAAACAACGATGCAACATATTGTCTATTCCTCGTTGATACAAAGTTTTGTCGACGATAGTGTAATTCTTAGCTTGGTATCATACACGTCGTCAGTCATCTCACGAGAGATGTTGAAGGAAATTTAAAGTTTGAATATAGAGAACAATGTTTCCATACCAGGGGTCAGATGACGAGACAAGGAAAATGTGTTAATCCACAAAAGAATCAACATGGATAACATCCTCATCCAATCGTGGGAAGTCGGATATTAACTCTGCAAAGACTAGTGATTTCTTGGATTTCGCAGAAGCAAAATCGAGATCAAACTCTTGTAAAATGACAATCCATTTATTATATTTTCCCCCTATGATATGCCTGGTAAGGACGTATTGAAATGGATTAACATCGGAAACCATAGTAGTCTTGCAAAGAAATATATAATTGCGTAAATGTTGGACTGCATGAACGACAACCAAAGCTAGTTTTTCAATGTGAGAATAATTGAGCTCAAGACCAACTAAGTTTCGTCTAAGATAGTATATGACGTTCTCGCGGAGCTCATCATCCTTCTGAACCAAAACCATACCAAATGAGAATGAACTATAAGAGTAACCAGTCAGTGGAGAAAACTCTTTGTAACGATCTTTGCTTCCTAAGGCTATGCTAAACCCAAAATTATGATGACAAATGGACTCAATAACTTTGTTCTCTATTCAAAGGCAACACCACTGCTGCCAATATGAGATAATACTCCCTTCCCGCCCATATTTTTTTGTTTTTTCATAGTCCAATGAATATCATGATATACAGGAGGAAACAAGTGTCGCAAGTAAGAAAAACTAGTTCCAACAGTGGAAAATACCTATGCTCAATGCAAGGAGATGCATGTGGGATATGGACACACGGGAGAATGTTCTCTCCTGAGTAAAGGGTGTCAAATTGTGAAGGATATAAATGAGGCTCTGCTTGGTTGAGGATGAAAAACTGCTAAGGAAAATGGTTTATAACGCAAAGTGAGAACTGGCTATAGGCTCAATATTGCAAGCAAGGGAATGAGATGCAATCACAAATTAACGCCAAAAAATGTCCTTTTTCATAATCGTAGTCTACTTGGTGTGAAAAAGGGATAAACTTGTACCAAATAGATGTCCTTTCAAATCCAATTTATGAGTGTGAAAGACAGAAGTTCACTCAGCAATATTTTCGCTTTTTGAAAATGAGTCAGAAAAGAGCTTAAATCAAACTTGATTGGGAGTCCTCTAGGTATAGGTCAACATGTTTATGCGTGATAAATGAGGCTCAACATAAAGTCACTTATTAGCTATAAGGGACTCCCGGTCCTACGGAAAAAATCTTGGCATGGGCACCAAATGGAGCAGAAGATCTAACTAGGGTACCCATGTTTGGTAAGTCTCTACAACTTGATAATGACACGTCTTGTAGCATATGGAAGGTTCTGTGGCACAACAAATGGGTTCATACCTAAGGCATATGAGTGATAGTTATAGGACAATGAAAATGTGCATGATGGAATGGATACCTATCCTATATGTTGGGTAGCGAAAATACATGCTCGTGGTTACAAACAGTCAACATAACACTGAAATCCGCAAGAATCCCTGGTGAAAACTACAAAAACCAACTCAATCCACTGTTGTATTAGTCCATTAGGTGAAAAAATGATTTGAAACTATAGAAAGTGGGAAAAAACTGTTATAAATAGTAACAAAAACCAAGATTTACTATGTCATTTTGACTTTTTACACAAATAGTGAAAATTGGACCAAATTGCGTCTGATCTTCAATTGGTGATTGTGGGAGCGTCGAGTGATGGAATCAGATACCGTATGGACCAGGTAATTCATCTTCTCCTCCTCTTCCTTTCTAGTGGATTACGTTTTTAATTTAGGTTTTTAAATTTGATTTAATTAAGGCCCAATTAGTTATTTTGGAGTACGCAGGCTACCATTCATCAGATCGCGTAGATGCGAGGTTATACACGACTATGTAAAATACAAGATGCGTGTACTCATCCCTATACGCAATTGTGAATGTTGCAGCCCGTGTACAAGTCTGTAAACAAGGTTTTTTATGGTTGCTAACTCAAAAAATGATATTTCTCTGGCAGATTGGTGCTAGAATGGAGGGAAAGGGAACATGGGGAGGTAGATGTTTTTGTGGAAAGATATCTAGGGGCCCAAATGGCCTTGAAAATATGCGGGTTGTACAAATTTTGGGAACTCAAAGGGATGAGAGACCAGGTGAGGTTGCTTGAGTTTCTCATGGATTACTGGGATCCTTACAGTGAGAGCTTCAACCTCGATGGGCAACCATTGAGGATTGAAGTCGAGGATATATACTTTTTGATTAGGTTATCATGTCAGGGTGAGGTGGTGAACCTAAAATCTCAGGGATCTAGGAGAAGAATGAATATGGAGGAGTACATAAACACTCATTGTGTAGTAGGGACCGAGAAGGTCGGGATTCAACTCCCCATACGAGCGTTAAACAATCTCAGCCTCAAGATTGTTTTCCTCATTTTAACCAGGATCACAGGATCGGATTTGTTTCACCAGGCATCGAGGCCACTCGTGTTCTATTCTGTATAGTGCTTGAGACCCACGGTGTACGATTGGTGCACCTCAGTACTGGCTAATATGAACAGCCAGTTGACAGAGTGAAAACAGGGTGACAAGAGGAACTTCGGGTTTGCCTCTATATTGTGTAGTTTTTTCTTCGAGTGGGTTCCAGGTTTGAGACCTAGAGTCGAGATAATTCCTAGAGGACTTCGTGAGCCATCCATGGCACAATGGACCAATGTAATGAAATGGCATAGGGGAGGTAGGGTGCCCACACCCTACAAGGATGATTTCTTTTATTTGTGAAGGTGACAGGTCATTGATCTAGATGACTACCCCTATGCAGGGATCAAATTCAGAGGGGAGCCTGACATGCCACTTCCACCAGGGACCACCTACGGCGACATAGGTATGTCAATGTTTTTAAATATTTCATTTTTTGTATTTTTTTGTAGTAAAACAAAAATATTTTTGGATGATTCTTAAGTACTAACTAGACACTTATGTGACATAGACATAGGTCTGCGACAGTCGGATGGGCTTCCACGACATTGTCGGAGGCATCGGGGATATGAAGCGACGGGAGAAGAAGCAGAGAGAGTCCTTCACAACTTGCAGGGAAACCTGTCTCATTTGACACATAGGATTCTGATGGTTCAGTTAGAGGATCTATTGGAGGCCATGGAGTGGCAAGTAGTTGGTGTGCCCGGATCTTGGGTGTGACTCTTTCGGCGTCTCGCAAATGTTGTAGTTTTTTATCATGACACACATCTGGCACCATAGGCATATATGTCATGGATCTTGTATTATTGGTTGTATATGTGTATTGAGGGTGTTGGCCCCAATTTTCTACTATAAACATCATATTTTTTTTTGAAATATATCAAAAACAAGTTTCTTTGGATTTACTTATATTACAATGTGTACATTGATGAGATGGTTTTATTTTCTTTAGTTATGTGACAAATGCCAATATAAAATGAAATTAGCATAAGCATCATATACATAATTAGAACTCCTAGGTATGTGATGATAAGTAATAAAATCAAACTATCGTTCTAAAATACGTACCCATAGGAATCGTCGGAGTAAATTAGTATCACGCACATGGTAACTATCATTCAATTGACATACTACTAACTTGGAATCTAGGCGAACCTCTAAACAAAGAATACCATGTGAAACATCATCGCGCAAAAGTTATATAACGACATTATATTTGGCCACATTATTCATGGATGGCCCTAAGCATATGCCACCTAAAGACACCAGTAGACCCTCAGGTGAGCAAACCACCCAAGCGGTGGAAGCCAAGTTCTGTGTATGACAACCGGCTTCGTCTACGAATCCCAAGTAGACTGAAGATTCTGTTGACATCTGCCAACCAAGGGAAAACTCAATAAGAAATATGAAGACAAAAAGTAAAGGCAAAAGATATATACACTAAATTATATTAGTATACAAAGATTTATGCCCAAGTTTGGGGCTCAAGTGTAATATATTTTCAAGTAGAGCCCATTTCTGGGCTCGGCCAACATATTCCCTTCATAATATTATAACTCATAGGCTCCTTTTTCTAAGACACATCGCATGATATAGGGACCATGCCACATGGGTTTGAACTTGCCTGCCCCTAGTGATTCTTTGGATTGATCATATAAAAGGACCAAGTCACCCTCAGCATACAACCGAGGATAGAAAGACTTATCATATTGGACATTGACACATCTTTTTTTCACCTCGATAGTCATAGAGGCATCTCAACATTGCTCGTCAAGACTCTCTAGGTGTACGAGGCGTTCCTTGATATCGGAAGTGTCAAGGAGGAGCGTGATTGTCAACTTAAGAGAAGGGATTTTGCATTCAATAGGTAATATAGATTACACACCATGTACTAACTGGAAAGGATAAAATATGGTGGAAGACTTGACCAAGGTTCGGTATGCCCAAAGTGTGGGATATAGCATAATATGCCAGTCAGATTTACTCTTGCTAAGAGTTTTTTTCAAAATGGTGTTGAGAGACTTGTTGATGGCTTCTACCTATCCATTTTCCTAGGGGTAGTAAGGGGAAGAATGACCATGCTTAAACCCCATCTTGTATGTTATCTCTTCCATCATTTCGTTCTAAAAGTGGCTTCCATGATCAATCACAATCTCACTCGGGATATCGAATCTGGCGATAATTTGATTGAATACGAAGAAGGAGGCAGTCTTCCTGTCGGATTTAATTGTAGGCATGGCTTTGACCAACTTAGTAAAGTATTATACAACCACGATAATGTGTTGATTCCCCCCAAAATAAGTTGGGTTGCAATCCATGAAGTCCACCCCCCACTTGGTGAAGGAACCGGTGGTAATGACTGGGTGAATAGGAGTTGGATGCAAGTGCATTTTCCGAGTGAACACCTAGCAGAGGTGACACTTCATAACCACTTCAACACAATCTTTAAAGATAGATGGCCAAAAATAATCGGCTCGAAAAAAAAATTGGGTTGTCGCAAGCCCGGATAGATGACCACCACAAGCCCCACTGTGGAAATCGTTCAGAACTGACTCAGCTTCTTCGTGAGTTAAACAATGATGCAGGATATTGTCTATTCCTCGGTGATACAAAGTTTTGTTGAAAATAGTGTAATTCTTAGCTTGGTATCATACATGTCGTCAATCATCTCACGAGAGATGTTGAAGGAAATTTAAAGTTTGAAGATAGAGAACAATGTCTCCATACGAGGGGTCAGACGATGAGACAAGGAAAATGTGTTCATCCACAAAAGAATCAACATGGATAACATCCTCATCCAATCGTGGGAAGTCGGATATTAAGTTTGCAAAGACCAGTGATTTCTTGGATTTCGCAGAAGCAAAATCGAGATCAAACTCTTGTAAAATGACAATCCATTTATTATTTTTTCCCCCTATGATATGCCTGGTAAGGACGTATTGAAATGGATTAACATCGGAAACCATAGTAGTCTTTCAAAGAAATATATAATTGCGTAAATGTTGGACTGCATGAACGACAACCAAAGCTATTTTTTCAATGTGAGAATAATTGAGCTCAAGACCAACTAATTTTTTACTAAGATAGTATATGACATTCTCGCAGAGCTCATCATCCTCTTGAACCAAAACCATACCAATCGTCTCTTCGGATGCGATGACATAAAGCAAGTAAACCCTACTGTATTCAGGAGACTTCAACAAAGGCATCAATACCAAGGCTTTTTTCAAAGCATTGAAGGACTCCTGGGATTGCTCATCCCAGATAAAAGGGGTGTCCTTCTTCAAAAGACACATGAAATCCTTATTAATATTGGCATAGTTTACTATAAACCATCGTAAAAATTTAGCTTTCCCCTGTAAACCTTGAATTTGTCGAAAGTGTGCAGGGGATGCAACCGAAGTATTGCCTCAACCTTTAACGAGTATACCATGATCTCAGTCTCAGAGATTAAATATCCCAAAATATGGCCAGACCTAATGCAAAAGATGCACTTATTAGGGTTCAACCAGATTCTATAATGACGACATCTTTCAAAAACTAGCCGAAGGTGTTTAGAGTGATCCACTCTCTTATGAGAGTGAGCAGCAAGATCATCAAGATAAGCCTCGAATATATGCTTAAGATCATGTAATGCAAAGTTCAATAGCACGTTGGAAGGCTGCTTCGGCATTTTTAAGGCCAAAAGGCATCTTCTGGTATGCGAAAGTACCCCAAGGACAAATAAATGTCATCTTGTGTTGATCCTCGGGTTTAATTTGAATTTGGTTATACCCTGAAAATTCATCCATGAAAGAAAACACTTTGCTTCCCACATACTCATCAAGAATCTGATCGATGAAAGTTGTCAGGAAGTTGTCTTTAGGACAGGCTTTTTTTAGGTCATGAAATTCCATGCATACACGGATGTTCCTTTATTCTTATTCACGGGAACGGGATTTGATACCCATTCAGTCAAGGGAACCAGGTAGATAAAGACAACATTAATTAGTTTCTCTACCTCTGCCTTAATAGCAAGGGCCTTCTGGGCATTAATAGTTCTAAGACATTGTTGAAGTTCTAATCTCATGCTCGACAATACGAGGGTCGATTCCTAGCATCTCAAAAATCCTTTAAGAGTTCAGTGTAGATCAGGATTTCTTCTAGAAAACAATTAGCATCGATATGTATGTTTTCAATCTTTCCAGGGGTACGAGAGATATCGATCATGATGGTAGAAGAGATACTCGCCATATTTCCTTCAAAAATTTCGTGTGTATCAAGTGTAACTACAGCGTGACCAACTATCTCACTCCAAGTAGATCGAAAGTCATCTTGTTCAATTCTGGCAAGATCTGTGAGAAAATAAGAGTGATGATGCATATCATCCCAAGGTTTTTCAGAACCATTCATGGCTTCGATGATAGCTTCATCTAAGGGAAAATCCTCATAGAGGCAAGCATGTGAACAATATAACTAAGTGGCCCACACAGGCTTAATAACAAGATCTTTCTCATCCATCGGCGAGGTAATAGGATCGGGATCAGCGGAAGAGTCAAGAACAACTTGATACGCAATCTTCATTATTGATAGTGGCATGGCCATTCCAGCATGTGACTGACCTTAACAAGATGAATTCAAGGAAGGTAGGGTCCAAGGATCATTAAAATAGGAAGTGCGGAAAGGAATGGACCTCTCTAACGAAATGGGCCTACTGGACATGGCGTAAACATGGTGAATCGGTGCCATGAATTCAAAGGTACCCATAAGGGATGAATACATTCTGACACCGATATTCTCAATTTTCGGCTGAGAATTGTCAACCATGGGGATCGAAAGTCCAACAGATGCATTGGGGCTAGCATACGCAAAGGATAATTGGTTGATCATCACGATCTTCCCATCATGAGGAAAACAAAGAGTACAGAAGATAAACAATAGAACAACAGTCATATCATGATTCCAATTGCATCCTAGTAACAGGTTATAATCAAGGGGTGCATCAACCACCTTGACATCCACCTATACCATCTTCCCACCTAACTGGACTGGAAAGGTAGGAAGAATACTGTGAGGGCATAAGGAATGACCCTCAAAATCAATCAACATGGTCGGCGATTGAGAAAGATTCAGAGAGCCAAGATCTTTCCAACAGATCGGGGACATCACACATGTAGCAATGTGTTCATCAACAATCAGACGTTTGATGGTATACTTTGAGTACCCTACATGGATTTGGAATGCCACATGGTAAGGCAAGTGAGGCTTCACATCTATGACATCAAACTTGATAACTTTCGAGCCACTAGGATATAGAGCTCCTAATATAGATAGCAAGGCATTATTTTGTAAAGGACACGTCTGGAGTACCCCCAGAGAGACATCTCAGAAGGGGTTTGACCCAAGTCCTCAAAAATAGAGTAATTTTGGGTAGCTCTAGCATTTGGATTGTGGGTAGAGCACTTGATTACTCCTTTCAGAATATGAGGCGATGGATCTGGTTTTTTTATCTATAAAGTTGTCTCTGGAGGAGGAGGAGGAGATTCTAAATCAGGTACAGTCTATGAAGAACTGTAATCGTGATACCAGGTGGCTACATTAACCTGAGAATTGACCATATTGATACATAAATGGTTTTCGTCTTATGACGATGGGTTTTGACTCCCAACAGCCACATTTCTAGAATTTGAGGAGCTCAAGGCCATGTGTTGCTTATGTGGGAAAGGATTTGTCAGCACAATGAGTAGTAGAGATAAGAGCCTCACAGCTTCCACAAGTTTGGGGTATAAATGAGTAAGATGATCGTCTGTACAAAGATTTCAAGGAAATTTCACTTTACGCCTTTCTTTCTTTCCCTCTACAACATTATTATTTTTCTTCTCATTATTACCATTGTCCTTGGGTTTATTATTCTTCTTCCTAGCCTTACAATTATTATTATGTCCTTTCTTCTTATTCCCACCTGGTTTTCGGTTACCATTTGGTATGGTTGACGATTGCATGAAATGTGCATCCGTTGACTGAGTGGGATTGGAAGAGAAAGAATGAAGTTGGGCCTCCTAAAGATTGGTTTAGAGACAACTCTTTCAAATGGCTTGTCACTGAGTCTGTGGATTTCACATTGGCGGAGCCTACAATTTCATCGGCATGAGGTTCAGGATTTTTTCTAGGGTCATAAGTTGACCTCAGTGCATCCGGAAGAATGTGGTATAACATCCCAGACTGAGCGTATATAAGATATAATTTTTGGGCTTTGAATATTGCTTCTTCCTCAGATGTAACCCCATATGTAGCAAAATCCTTCGAGATAGAAGGTTACAAATACTTAAGGAACCATTCTAAAAGGAAATATGGGGGAATGCAAGTATTTATCAACCTCTTCGATCTACACCACTCCTGGATGTGATCTGAGATATGAGTGGTTGTGTCCTAGCATAAATTCAACAGAAGTTCTAGGCCAACATCATAATGAACCGACAATTGGAAGTGGTTAAGGAATACTATCACCATCTTACTAAAGGTCCCATACGCCCCCCTAGGTAGTTGGATATACCATTTCACAACAACCCCAATGAGGGTGTGTTGAAATAATCTTAACCGAATGGAATCGTGATTAAGGGAATTCGAAGAGCACCATAGGTGAAAGGTGGTAATAGGATCCTCGCCATTCTTACCTTTGAATTTCATAATATCCTAAGGAAGCTTGGTATGGATGGAGGGCCATGTAGGATCATGACACACAGGGTCATTCATCAACTTAGACAAGTCTGGCAGATTAAGAATGGCCAGAAAAGGGAGACAAGGTTTTGGCATCTGGCCCCAAGCTCCCTGGAAAGATAGTGTTTGGGGAACTGCAATCCATCCAGAGTTCTGGTAAGAACCATGACCCTGTCTGAGATTGTAAGACCCTCCTCCAAGCTTATTCTTAAGAGGTTGGTTGGGCATCATTCCAGTAGGAATGTTCTGATGGGGATTACAAAAATTTCCCCCAGTCAGAGTGGCTTCGGGTTGGGGGTTTCCCAAGGTGTGAAAATGACCTCCTTCGAGTGTGAATCCAGAGGATAAAAGTGGGTTTTTCAAGCCAAATTGTTTGTCGAAATTGACACTAAGGAAGAGAGGGTATAGGAAGGAACTTGAGTAGAAGCTTGTCCACCAGGTTGGTTGCTCCACCCAAAAGTAAGAGGATTAGACCCAGGATTAAAAGAAGGAATGCCTCCCATAGCAGGACTCATTTGATGGATCTGAGATCCACCAAATGAGAATGGAGTATAAGGAGGAGTTGTTCCCCCAAGTCCAATGCTAGCATTAGGGCCAGTAGTTGGGATGGATTTTGAAAACTATGAAGTAAAATTCAGCATACCATAGGAAAAATAACTAGATTTCATAGGGTTGGACTGAACATTATAACCCGGTGAGTGACCAAGAGACCCAAATGGGTTTGTGGAAATAGGTTGAGCATTCACTATAGGACGGGAAACAATGATGATAGGTGCCTCTAGCACTACAACCACTGTGGTTGCAAGAGTCGAAGGGGTGTCATTAACTATAGTATGGGTGGGAGTCGAAGGGCTCCCAGTATTATGATGACTCAGTTCAGTACTCATCCTTGTAGAATCACAAGTTTTAAAAGTGAAGGTGTGTGTACCACATCTAATAACTCTATGCCTTTTAGATGGAAAAGACTCGAAATCTGGTGGTAACTGTAAAAAGCAACGGGACTGGTGGGGAAGCTCGTCTGACTCCATGATGACTTAAGACTCAAGATATAAAGACAAATCCTAAGGACAACTAGTAACCAAAGAGCACTCCAAAAAAAATCAAACGACCAATATGCACACAAATGGGATAATGTGGTTGAAAGGGGCCTCCCTCCCTAAAGTAGGTATGCCTCACCCAAGAGGGGCCTAAGACTCCCTGCTAAATATCGGAGGTAATAGAATTAGTTATAAGGGCCCTCGTGGGCTTAACAACCAATTGTTCAAATCCCCCAGAGAGGTAATATTTCATAAATGTTTTGTGTTGTCTGATCCTTATCTGACCCAGGGTACCTACAGAATAACTCTTGCAAGTAACATATGTGGCATCTAAGTCAAGCAACTAAGCAACCACTGTATAACCGATGCACAGGAAAGCAGTCATAATTCAAGTCCACCGTATGGATAGGGTAGAAAATCCAAAAACATTTAAAGCACCGCCTCTCATGGAGGTAAGGGAACTAACAATATTCCTAGATACAAATAGATCCCCAGAAATATCTCTGATGCTAAGAAGGTATCGGGGGGATATCTCTTCAATCGGCCTCATGTGACCTTGTGATTAACTCCGATGTAAGCAGAGCCTCCTGATATTACCAATTATACAATGGATTTATCCACTCCCTTAGTTAGACACATATGTTGAATTAATAGCCTTGGAGAAGTTTACTCACAAAATCCTATTCCAAGGCACTAAATCCTAAGCTAGTTTGTGCACCCTAGAAAATAAAATCGTTACTAATCAATTTTAAATTATAGCGTTAATTTTAATGGATGTTCTTACTCAAAAGGTACAGTGGTGAAACTAGTGATGTTATGACTCAACAAGTAAATATGAATATAATGCAAAGTCCTAACTTCAAATTTCAATGAATGATATGCTTCTTAAAACAATGCAATTTTCAATTTCAACTCTGCAATTCTTAATAAAAATTCAATCTTTCTTTACATGCACTAAGCTAAATGACAACGACTCAAAAGATCAAAATGCCAATCAATGTAAAATTCCTAATATTTTTGAATTTTCAATATAAGAAAAATGAAAATCCATGGACTGAACAAAAACTTCATATAAAGACTCTACTGTGTATAAAAAAAGACAACTCAAGTAGGATACCAAGGAGAAAAACACCCAGCCCAATGTACAAGGACAATCAAAATGAAAAGTTGACGAGAAAGGCTCTACCCAAAAATTCAACCAAAGACAGGTTTCATGTCATCCCACCGACACTTAACAGTCACTACAGAGACCTAAGAAGACTCAGCAATCATCAAAACCTACCCAGCAAACAAGAAAAAGTGGTTGATGTACATGACTATTCAAGAGAACAACACGTATGTACACATCTTACAGAAGGACAGCATGCGTATATATGTGACTGTCAAGCAAAAACTTGTGTGTATGTTTCAAAAACACAGCTAGGCAAAGGAGAAGGTTGAAAGACTCAAACCCAAAGTGAAGAGAGGTTGTCAAGCAATGATATGAAAAGAAACACAATATGAACGAGAGAAATATAAGAATAAAATCACTCCAAACCCCAAGAAAGAAGATTCAATCCCCAATATGGTCGCCAATTCTGTTACGAGGAAAATCTCTTTGTGGCTAGGGGAAAACCACAACAGAAGGAAATGAATGCATAAATCAACTCTATTCTCAAGTATGCTATATAAAAAAATATGCTAGAAAGACAAGATAAAACGCCTACCTCGTCCATACGTTCGATGAAGTCCATCATTGAGCACTTGACCCAAAGCAATATACTTGCAACTAGTCCTCAAAAACCAAGCAAAGCAAGCATATGGTGATAATACATGATGTTAGCACATTCAATAGCATTATCCATTAACACTCATAACAAATATGCCCATGGAATAATAATTCAAATATTTGCAAGATATCAATTGGACCGGAAAAGAGTATTTCTATTAAGATATGATCAACATAAGTGAATAATTTACAGACTTCCGTGTCGACATGGTTTGGAACCGAGAAACTAAGTTCTATCCAGTTGGGCCTCCACCACTTCAATCCTCCACCAAAGGCAAGCTCATGTAAGAGAGACAATGGAGTTCTCACTCAATAAGGGAAGAGCTTGGGGGATAAACAATGTGTTCATACTTAAATGATAAAGGGATGCAGACTCAATGTGAAGTGAATAATTCCTCGAGAGTAACTTTGCTCTCGAAGTTAAATTATTTCTCTTCTTTTCCATAGCTTGGAATTGGCCCATTTATAGCCTTCAAATGGAAATGAAGGGACGAGTCGGAACGTTTCCAGTAAATGGAAGGCCAGGGATCATTGATCTCCTGTCGTGACATGGAAACTCGACACCATTTTTCATTTATGGGCACATTTCCCGATATACGTAGGTTGTAGTGGTGCAACCTGTGTATACACATGTTGTATAGTAGGCAAGGTGCGTATATGTGGAAAAAATGTATTTTTAGCTCTGTGATTTGCAAAAATGGATGAAAAGTATGCATAGGGAAATGGAAAAAGGCCTTTTGTGCAAGATTGCATAGGGTGAGGCAAATATTGCTATAACAACACTTATTCAAAAAAATTAGTGTCACACAAAAAATCTCACGATGGAAGTAGGATATTCATTGTAACCATGAATAGAGACACCTAATAATGTGTCATGTGTAGGGATATCATGTATCATAAATAGTAATGCATATCTTAAGGTGAACTTGGATATAGAAATTTCCATTGGGGATTGAAATGAAGCAAATTGTTAGATTCCTACCCTAACCCCCTTACTTAGATACTTTATTAATGTATGAGGCCACCTTTCTTGAATAAGGCCCATTAAATAGTTAGTTGAGAGTGACTCATTGTAATAAGGGTTATTTCTATTAATAAGGTCCAAATTAGTTGGTTGACCCTGATTATAAAGGACCCATAGGTAGTTAATATTTTCTATGGATAGTTATATATTGAGTAGAAGGTTATGTATTGTTTTGTCAAGAATTTTGATTGTCTTTGGAAAATTTCTCTTGGAAGTTTCCCCCTTAAAGAGGCAAGTGAAAATATCTCTTTATTTTTGCTTATCAAAGAGATATTTCTTATGGTTTTTCAATCCTTTCTCTTGTGCTCTTGGGTTTCAAACTATATTTTGTGTAAACTATTAATTTTTGGGGTTAAGTACACTACAATTAGTTTCAGATCTCTTTCTTGGGCACAAAGTGGGAATTTTGTTTAATTTCCACATAATTTTTATGCAAAAAATAGGATGGAAGAATTCAGGTCGTTTTATGAAATTTTTTGTGCATGATTTGAAGAATCTAGCTTGAGTTCTAAATTCCTCCCGAAAAAAACCCAATTTCAAAAAAAAAATCATCCAAAATAAAATCTGAGAAGTGGAGATATTGTTGATTTAAAATAAAAAAATTTAGGGTTTTTCCAAGACGACCACGAATTTAAGAAATTCGATATATTTTGATAGAGTGCAGAGATTTCAGTCAATCTAGTGCTAGTATATCAAAATAAGTTGTGGAATTTCATAATTGGGTTCATAATAGTTAATTTGAGAAGTATAGTAGAAGTTGTGATCACTTTTCATTTTCAGCCTCAAACCCTACCTTGCACAAGTTATTTTCTGGTGATTTTAAGATATTTTCTTGGGTTAGCAAGCTCATAAATTTTAAATTTTTTTTAGAGATGTGTTCTGGCATATTTAAATAACACAATGATCTATCATTCAACAAGTAAAACTATGGTATGGGAAGAATACATGCAACAAATACAAGTGGAATCACATTGTTGGAAGCCCGTGTAACCCCTATTGGTACTCCTTCAAGCAGTACTGCATCAAACAATGCTTGTGCATTGAATATGACTTTCATGTACCATTTTTTATATAGAAAGTCCCTTAGGTATACCTGAAACCATATTTAGATAAGCTAATATGTCATATTGTTGATATAGTACACCGAGAACAACATTCGGGGAGATCACTCTCTAGTACCTGGATAGTCGAGTAGTACAGCTAAGGGAATGGTTGAGCCTCCTTAGTTAGTGCCCTAAGATATTAGTTTGAGTACTACTATTGAACCCCACAAGTATATCAAATAGATTATCACCTGACACCCCTTTTCCCTCTGGACCTGGTCACTCTTTTCTGTGAGCTCACATATGGTGGATATTTATAAACCACCTCATACCAAATCCCCAGAAAATATGGCCTCCCATTCTACTACTATAAAATTGGATCAATTGGATACTTAAGTTACAACTCTTAATGAAGAAATTATAGGAATTCAACAATAAGTAACTATTTTGGACTAGAAGTTTGATGATAAGTTGGAGAGCTTGACATAAAATTTGACTGAGAATTTGGCACCTATGAAAGCTCATGGCATACCAAAAGTGGAACACTAGACTACACAACACATTGATCCAGAAGAAACTTATAACTAGAGACTATTTAGCCACTCACAACCCTCTTCAGGTCTTCACAATAATAGACCAATGGATAATAACATATGTCACAACTCTCCTAAGGTAGACCTAAACAATTTAGATGGTTTAACCCATCAGGATGGGTCACCCAAATAGAAAATTACTTTTCCCTCTAGGGAGTATTGATGAGATGATAAAACTCAATATGGGGGTCTTGTATCTAGATATGGAACAATGGAAATGGTGGGAATGGCATAAAAAATCCTTTGTGGGTTATACCTCCTGGAGTTGGTTAGTTAAATCTATATATGCATGTTTCAAGAGAGATACTCACTATTTTGGGTGGCTTACCAAGTTACGCCAAATAGTCTTAGTGACAGACTTTATGGAATCCTTTGAGAAATTAACCATCTGTATAGAGAACTAACAAATTATTTATATAAAGAAACTTTCATTAGTGGGCTCAAGGAGAATATTTGAGCACAAGTTAGGATGCATCATCATACTGCATGGTTGGAAGAAACTCATAGGGCCCTAGAAGCAAAGACAATTATCAATGCACAAAAAAAAATCCAACCTTCATTCCCAACACTTGTTCTCCATGGGTTACTTCCCCAAGCACAAATCCTACTCATCCATTGAAAGTACAAATGTTCTCTCCAGTGGAAATGGAAAATCACCAAAGATAGGGACTTTTCTACAATTGTGATGAAAATATGTTCTATGTCATAAGTGTAAAGAACATATATTGTTCCAAATTGACATGGCCACTTGGACCCTGACCAAATACATAAGTATCGAAGAGGCACCAAAGTTACAAGTTGAATACACCAACACTCAAACTTAGGCAGATATCAAACCTTCATTCTTTTCTGAAGAACCACTCATCTCCCTACATGCATTATCACTCATTTCAACTCCACAAACCTTGAAACTCATGGGTTACATCAAACACCAAAAAGACATAGTATTATTTGATAGTGGCAGTAATCACAATTTCATTCACAAGAGAGTGGAAGAAGAAAACCATTGTTTTGTACACCTAGTGCACAACTTTTAAATCATGATCGTCAATGGAGGTATGATGAAATGTGGGGGTAGATGTGAAAATTTCAAACTCCATATGGGAGACTATCAGCTCAAAACCCATCTCTTTTCCATTGATATGGGTGGGTGTGATATATTATTAGGGATAGAATGGCTATGCACATTGGTACTAGTCATTTTGGATTTCAAAGAAATCTATACGTGTTTCACTAAAGAGGGTCATGTACACACCCTTTGCAGGCTTTAGAAATGTTATCACACATATTGTAAGTTGGGAAAATCCTGACCCAATCCAAAAAAGTGGGACAATTGTGGGAATACCTACTTGTTATCACCTTAGATAGGTACTCCCCTCACTTTAGAGATGATGTGATCACCTCAAGGGGGAAATATCAGTGACCCTAGGGGGATTGCGATGGAAAGTGAGATAATGGAATATGAAACCCCTGTAGGTAAAAGTAAGAAGTGGAAAATGCCATGCGTAATATGTCTTGTTGGTAAGGGTAGGTTTCCAAAGTGAAGTGTACATGAAGAAGAGTATGATACCTTCCTGAGACAAGAAAAAATGAAGAGATACAAGCCAAAATATACAATGGACAATTAAGTTAAGATTGTTTTCCTATATTGCAGAAGTAAACAAGAATATATATCATCAAGTAAAAGTATTGTTAGCTTCATAAATAACCATTCAAAGTACAAAAGAATTATTGGACAATGAAGTACTAAACAAGCAGATAATGTTCCAATACTTAGAGCATAAACTTTGAATGTAAAAGAGGGTTGCTTAATGATGTTTTTAGAGACATATTAGAGAAGAAAATTGGTTGTAGAAAATATTTTCTACAACAACAAATTTCAACCATAAAAATTAGCAAGTAAATCGTTAGAAAGTTAGGCAATAAGTAGTAGAATAATAATAGTGCTTCCAAGAAAATTTCCATGGTTGAAAAGCAAGTTAAAGTAATAATTTGAATGTGTTTTTTTGCAACTATAATGGTTGTAGATTTTAATTGATTATAACCACAAAACTACCAAGCCAACCTAGATGCCTTAGTGGCGTGAGCAAGCTTAAGACACTAAGAAGAGATTCCAACTTAAACAAATTCAATATCTCTCAAAATCACGTGTATGAATGCAAGTAATTTATTTCTCCAATGCAAATTTTAGATTAGTGCCTATTTTATTGGGTTATGGAGTCTTCGATGTATGTGTTGGATCCAAAATATATCTAGGGGTGTAAGCCCTTTTACTCCCTAGAGAATGCAAAACCAACAAAGGTAAACCTAGGAGGTTGTAAGCCCTTCTACTCCTCCTAGTAACCTTGCAAAAATTGACTTATCAACTATCAAATAAGATGAAGCTTGGTAGAGGGTGTATTCCCTTATACACCTCCAAGGGTTTTAGATAAGAGCAATATGAAACAAGAAGAAATTACCAAATATTGCAGAAAATTCCTTACCAATTCCACAAGATAACAAGATAAAACCCTATCTTTACCAAGTATATTCCATCCACATGCAAGAACAAGCCTCCAAGAAGGGTAGCGCACCACTTTTCTCCACAAGAACAAGTACTAGCATCCAAAAAATTGCATAAGAGAGACAGATGTAATTTTCCCAAGAGGGGCTAAAATTTCATCCAAGTAGCTCTTCTTATATGACATATTTATGTAAAATGAAACAAATTAGGTCTTTATTTATACAAGAACTCAATAATAAGTTTTTCCACAAAATATTAGGATGAACCACAAAATAGGGAGGCCAACCTTCCTTATTTTTTCCCGTTACAATTAAAATTTAAATTTTGCACAAAATGAAACCCTAAAGATGATGTCAAGCCCTTATAGGGTGATGTCTAGGCACAATTGGCAAGTTCTTGAGCATGGGGAGGAATTTATTGGGCCTCCAGAGTCCTTTTCTTCATGCGCTAGAGTCTTCTTCATGGTGCAAGGGATCCTCCTCATCACAAGGTGCCAAGTTTCCATCAAATCATCATAGCCACCATCAAACCCTAGATCTAGTTAATATGTCAAGCCCCAAAAGCGTGGTGTAAGGCCTCCAAAATCAAGTCATTAGGCTAGATAAATCTAGGTGTCACTTCCAAGGTCTATTCTCTTTCCTCCAAAGGAAATGTGAAACCTTTGTATTGCCCCAAAGTCTAGGTCACAGCATCCAACCTGTGGCCTTCCTTCCACAATGAAGGCCCAAGATGGGCTTGTTCCTCCAAAATTTCCATCATACAAGGTCTTGCAAAGATATATGAGTGTTCCCTCCAAGGGTATCAAGTCAAATGTATCATGGAAAGTAAAATAAAATTTAATACGAGAGCCACCTAAACATGTGCATCAAAACTACCTTATCAAATTAAACAAGATGGAATGGATGGGGGTAAGACTTTTGGGCATGGGGTTCATGACATAAAATGGTTTGTATTGTCTCATTGATGGGTTCATTTATGACATAAAATGCAACTAAAATATCACGAGCAATCAAGATGCAAATAAAAGAAAGAAATATGACATGCCTACTTAGTTGGGGCCCCAAAGGTCAGGTCTTGAAATGTCAGGTGAAATAATACAACCTGTGCAACCACATGTTCATCATTTCATCAAGGTATCTCCCCTTTTTCTTCATCATGTAATACAACAAAGATAAGTTAAGCACATAATAAGAATAATCATAAATAGACATATAATCGATCATGTAATGAAACTCATGGGGATGGGTGGGAGGGAGGAAATCCTGCTAGAAAGAGAAACCACAAGCCTAATCATCTCGGAAATCCTTCCTAAAAGAATAGTCACAAGCCCAATCAATCCATCTATGAAGAGGGATACCATGTATAGATGACGTCTCATCTTATTTCTTGTGAGTGTGACCACTGCTTCCTGAAGACTAAAAATATATGAGAGATCCTGAGAAGAACCCATGATTCCCTTGAGAATGAGAGATGAGGTAGGGGACAAGATCAAGTCTAGATAAATAATCTTTCTTAACACCCAAAACATGTTTCTTCATCATCTTCAAGTCCCTACAAAAGGTTCCAAGATGAAAATATGGGTAATATGTAGTATGAGTCACTCATTTCCCTAGGATGCCCATGTCCTAGTGTCCATCTAGATCTGAAGGTGGTTGAAATTTTTCATAGAAAAAATCTTCATCATCAAAAGAAAATACATTACAATCCCTAAGGGATGGATGAAAATCATCCTGAGTATGTTGCAACAAATAATTATGGAACAATTTTTTTACCATATCATCACTAGGGTGTTAAGCATTTAAATCATATATGCATGAGGGCTAGACCTCGGAAGATGAAAACTCAAACCCTTTTGTTTGAAATCTATCTTGAACATCGTAAATGGGATCTACATCATAAATGAAACAACCAACTACCCCTCTATGCCTCTTCACACATATGAAATCATGAATATACTGATCAACCTTGAAATTGTTCGTATCATCAAGACTAACCACTTCTTCACCTTTATGTGCAGGACCAAAGAAAGGTTGGACAAATTGATATTCATCAAATGGGAAGGATGATGATGATGTCTCATTTGAGTTATTGAAACGTTGTACTTCATAGGAGTCCTCTCTGACAACAGATTCCTCATCACTGAAACCGTATTTTTCTGCTATCTCGGTACACAAACAGCTTTATTGATGACGTGTCTCGACGAGGTCAAGTGTGATAAAATCGGTATAACCTTCATCTCATCTTTCTAGAGGTTTCAATTCATCATAAGCTTCTTGCTATTAGTGCACCTTCTTTCTGAGGAAAATTTTATCTTAACCTTCAATGAGTTTGGAGACTTCTTTGGGAATAAAAAATTATTGATCTTCAAATGGAAGGCCTTCCTGGTAACCATATTTCCTTGTCACAACATCACATAGTGACTTCACTCTCAAGTAGGAAATGGAAACCTCCCATGCTCCATTTCAGGTAGAGATTTATCCATAACTTCAAAGGATAGCATTGTATTCCTATTTTATTTGCACGTAGAGCTTGACCAGGAGGTCCTTATTGCATTCCTCTATCAATTGTTTACACAACTCATTGTCCTCTTCTATGTTTTCCTTGAGGGTCGTGAATTTTTATTCATCACTATCATCCTATTTTTACCCAATTGTGTTCTCATCGGAATTTATAAGAAGCGACTTGTTATCACACAAGTTGTAGGTTGGGAAAAACTTGACCCAACCACCAATTTGCGACAACTATGAGGGCACCTACCCACTGTCACCTTAGGCAGGTGTCCCCGTCACTTAAGAGGTGAGGTAGTCACCTCAAGGGGGGAATCCCAGTGACCCTAAGGGAAAATGATATGGAAAATGGTAAGTATGAATGGATGTCCCTAGAGGTCAATTATAAGTTGTATGAAGATCTTGGGAAAGAGTCTTGAGAAGGTTCAAGGGTTTCCAAATGAGTTGAGTGACCTACCAAGTGTGAATACCTTCCCGAGACACAAAGAAAACCAAGCATATAATGTAATATGTTAGTTGGACAAGAAATTTAATCTTTTTGTCCCTAGTTGCATAAAAATTAAATGATATATATCAACTCAATAAAGATAACAAAGGCTTCAATATAAGTGCTAATTATATGATAAATAAACAACAGACAAAGCTAGTGAAATCTATCTCAACTCGCCACTGATTAAGCAATAACTTTAGCAGAAAAAAGAAAGGAAAAAACAAAAGGTTTTGGTAGTGATATTATCATCCTTATGTCTGTATAAAACCAATATTAACAACAGATATGTCAACCACTAGAACCCACTCCTAACTAGCCCAATAGGTGTGCTAGGTTTAGTAGAAGGTTGGGGTAAAATTAGGGCTAAATCCTAGGGTTACTTTAGGAGTTATTAGGGGTTGGAGGGTTATTTATTTGTAGCCCTAATGGTTGTAGGTTAGTTTTGTAACAACAAAAATAATTTTTGGTTGAAATGGGACACCTCAATGAGGCAAGGGAGCCAAAGGCTCAAGGAACACTTTCCCAAAGAGACAACTTTAAAACTTGAAAAATTCACATTTACTAAGGCAACAAATTATTTCTCCAATGCAACAAGTAAATGACTAGTGCCTTTAAAAATGGGTTAATAGATAAAAGAAAAAAAAGAGCTAAAGGTACTACCTCCTTGGAGGTGTAAATCCTTTTACTCCCCAAGGAAAGTATCTCTAGCTAGGGTTTGAGCTAAGAGGGTGTATGTCATTATACTTCTCTTAGAAAACCCTTGTTAAACCAATAAAATGTAAGTATAAAATGATGGAGACTAAGGTGGGGGTGTATTCCCTTATACTTCCCACCTATATATAGCAAAATAACCTTGACTTGAATAAAAAATGATAGCACAATGTAAAAATCTTACCAATTCCAGAAAGAAACTAAGACAAACCACCACAATAGCTAGAAAATAGCCTTCTAAGGCTATAAAATCACTTCCATCAACCAATAATACAAAATATAGACATAAACAAGAGCACAAGAAAGAGAACTAGACAAAGAGAGCAAAAATTTCAGTCCAATATTTCTCCAAATGGGAGAGTTATGTCTTAAAATGAGATCTTAGGATCTCTATTTATACAAAATGTCTCCAAAATAGTCTGTCCACATAATATTAGGGTAAACCACAAGACTAGGATTCAAAAACCATAATCTTATCCCTTTTACAAAATAATATTTAAAAATTCACTTAAAATTTACTTTTACACAAAAAGAAACCCTAGCTTAAGATGACATCACCCTTTTAGGGGACATTTTGACACTAGGACCAAGTTGTTGGTGTTGGAGGAGCGTAGTTAGTCTTATCAAAGCCACATTTCAATCATCCAAGTCATTTTATTCATGTTCAAATCCTCATTCTCCTTAGAACATCCTTATGCCAATGAATGGTAACCTCACCACCAAACCCAAGCCCCCCTAGGTGACGTCATGCCTCCAAAGGTGATGTTTTGCCTCTCCTGGGAAAAATGTTTGGCATGTGAGAGCTAAGTTTGTTGATACTGTTATCCACAATTTTGGTTGTCATAATGATGTGATGATGATGGAAAAATCAAGCTCTTCACTAGAACACTTTGCTGAGAAAAGTTACCTTTGTCTGCTTCCAGAAATCATACTTTCAAGGGAGGTTCGCAGGCTACTTATATATTTTCCTGCGAGAATGCCTGATTCTTGTAGGTTGCATTAAGCTGGGGTGCAAGGGGTTCGCACTGTACCTAACTATCAGGGTGTGAGCATCTTCTAAAGGAAGGAAAAAGATGAAGTTCTCGAGCCTTCTAGAAGGGAATCTTCTAGAAGGATGAGTTGGCATTCGAATGGTTATCTAAGTATTGGCTTTCCTGATATCTTGGGATCATTTCCTATCCAAGTAACTAATCTATTCTCTCCTACATATTGAGGAGAATGCTCATGGAAAGGGTTAAGAAGCAAACTAGCAAGAGATTGATTGGAGGGTTAGTGTAAGATTGTATGAAGGATTGATGCTACAGCAGCTAGAGACACCAGCAAGGTCATCAAAAGTGGTTGATTTTCTTCATGCATGAGCAAGTGTGTGTGTCAGAGCTAGGAGCCATCGAAAGGAGATCTACAACATCAAGGCTCAGGTTGTAAGTCTTACTTTCTATCAATTTAATACAATAATATGTCCCTTTCTCATAAAGATAATGTTACTTTATTACATAACTCCTTGATCATATGTATAGATTAGTTGTTGAATATATTGAATTGTCTTCACTTCAATTGGTTTGTATTGTTGTGGTCTTGATGGTGCAAGAGAATTGGAGCGAAATTGGTACAACAGAGACCCAAGGAAGCATTCATAAGGTATGTACATGATCCTTGTCTCCTAGTTCATTCAATAGTATAAATCTAGGGAAAGAGTATTATTCTGTCCCGCTTTGTTCTAGATCCAGGTGGATCTAGGGAGATCGGTTTGTGTCTGCACTTACGGATTAATCCTGAAACAAAATTGGCGACTCCACTGGGGAACAATCCCATTTTTTGGTGTCTTTTTGTATTTTTCTGTGGCCATTTTCTCTAGTTTCATATTTCTCTTGTTTTATCAGTCTCTGAGTCCTCAGGATATCTTAAGAGACCTTCTGGGTCTATAAGCCTTTGTCAATGTTGCCTTCATTTTCAAAATTTTGTCATCTTCAGCACTTCTCGCACTGCGTTTAACTGCAGCCTGCGAGAACTAGTCAAGTTCGCACCCTGCACATAGGGTCCAGTGCAAACACCTCGCACCTTGCTACAAGGTGGCCTACGAGAATCCTATCTTCTCGCACTGTGTTAAACTGCTTGCCTGCGAGCAAGATTTTTGAAAATTTTGAATTTGATTTTTGATTTCTCAGATCAATTGATTCACCTCTCATAGGCTTATTGGATCATTGATTGATACATCTCTTTCTTTAGTTTGCATGCTTGAACTGTTTTAGGGTTTCAAGGTGTTTCTTATCTTCTGTAGCTTGACTTTCATTTCTTGGCTCTTATTGGAAATTTCTCTCTGACTTCTGGAGTTGAGTGTGTCTGGTTGGCTAAGAACCAGTGATTGGTTGAGAGTTAAGTGTTCGGTGTTTCTCATTTGCTAGTTGGTTCGAAAGAACATTTCCATTTGCATTGGAAAGACTCATTGGTTTGCTCTTTGTTTTTTTTTGCCTTTCATTGAAAGAGTTGATTGGGTTATTATTGCTTGATTCTTGATGATTTGATTTTCTTTTCTCGTTAATCAGAGTTCTTTTTGGAAAGTGAACTACAAGTTTTTCTTTCAAAAATATTGTTTTTTGTATTTCAGAAAACATTGAAAATCAAATTTTTAGAGTTTATTGAAGTATTTGAAAAAGACATATAAAGATTGTTCATTGATAAATGATTGTTTGCATTGACATTTGAAAGGAAATTGTGCATTGCATTGTAGTATTGAGATTGATTTGGAAAATTGTCTCTCTCTCCCATAAATAGGATTCATGGAATGAAAAGTGTTATACTTCATCATCATCCTTGC
>JZKD02S1696336.1:671012-731311 GCA_000966675.3 Picea glauca
TAATTTTTTCTTCATGATTTTCTTCTTCTTCATTGGAATTTTCTTCTTCAGTGTCATTTCTTTCAATCCTTGGATGAGGACATTCAAACTCAACATGACCTACTCCTTCACAATTAAAGAAAAAGAGTTGACCTCTATTTTCTTCTTTGAAATCTGAGATGTTGTAATTTTCTTCAACTTCTTCTTCTTCTTCTGCTTCTTCCCTTACATAAAGGTCTTGTAGCTTGTCCCAAATCTCTTTTTATGATGCACATGATCCCACCTTGGATTTCACTGAATTTGTCCATCCATCCAGGATGGTATCTATTGTCAATTTGTTGTTCCTTTTTGCTTCCTTCTGAGTTGCAGTGTTTGGTTTCTTCAAAGCATTGTATCCTGAGCAACTGAGAACCAAACATCTACCCCAAGAGATTTCAAGTAAGTTTCCATTCTATTACTCCAATATTAAAAATTGCTTCCATCAAATGGTGGAACACCATTTGGAATTTTGTCTTCCATTTCTTCTTAGGATCTTCCTTCCAGTGGTTAAATTGTATTGAAGGTAACCCGCTCTGAAACCATTTGTTGATACTGAGAGGGGGGTGAATCAGTATCAAGTACAATTTAAAACCTTTTTCAACTTATACTTAAACCATTCAATTATATCCAATGATCAATGAACAATAGTATAAGATTTAAACCAATACACCACAATACACCATACACAATATATGAGAAATAATCAATAGTTATTGTTCAAGGGAAGTAATGACTTCCAAAGGTGGCTACAACTTCCAAATGTAAGGGGAGGGATAAACCTCCAAGAGGAATATATAATCCTCCAATATCAAGAGATATTTTAACTCTCCATCCTCTCCCCTTCCTTCCACCCAAGAATATATGAGAGATAATAAAACTTTACATTAAATCAACACCATCAACCAATCATCACATAGAACCTGATAATGCTTCCTGAGACTTCTTCAATTTCTGCAATTCTTCAATTCTTGGAGTACTCTGATCCTGTAGATAATATTAGTCAATGTATTCTTTGAAATTCCTCCAAGTTTCACTCCTTGAATCCTCCCCAAAAATAATTTATAGAAAGAATGGTAGACTTTATTCAATTATGGTCTATTCAGGAGAGTGAACTTTCACATAATGCCTCGCGCTCAATATTTAACATCTGATTCTGAAACGCGCACAAAAGAAACTAAATTTTGTACTCTTTCCAATGAAATTTTTTCCACTTCATTTGGATTCTCTATGAAGAATTTATGATTGTTTTACTCGGAACATTTGTTTATTGACTAGCTTCAGGACTGGTCACAAACCCTATCTTCCACAGAGTGTATCTCCATAATTATAATGAATCAAGTGCTAAATTTTTTACCAAAGTTACCTTGATATGTTTTCTCAATACTATAGCAATTTCACCAGCTGAATCATTCTAGAAAAACATTTATAGAAAAAATGGTAAGATGACCTGAAAATAACATACCTTAGAACACATCACCAAAACACTTCATCCTCCCTTGAAATCCGGCCTTCTTTACTTCTGATTTCCTCTAAAATTAGACTTGTGTATCAAATGAATGTATAATGATATTTATTTATACCATTCATGTCACTTCATTTTAACATTAGGGCCGACCTGACAATTTCTTATTTTGTAATTATTTTCTTTAATTATATTGAGGGCCTACATTTACTTCCTTCTTCAATTCACTTTGTCATCTTCAAAAATTCATTTTTCCTCAACCATGAGGATCCACGTGATGTTCCACATACCACCGGAAACAACATGATGTATACTATCCATCCATGGGTCTTGTATCTACATGTGCATTTTCCTTCATGTCCAAATACCTTCATCAATCTTATGGTCCAACACCCATGACTAGGGTTGACATCAATGACAACAACCAATCTTCCAACAAGGTCATGTTGTCCACAATGTATTCTAGGCCTCTGAATGTTTATCTCTCTCATTTTTCATGCGGGCTCTTGGAATCCAAATGTGGGATTCAAGCCCCATGGAAGCCAAAGCTAGGCTTGTTCCTCCAAAATTGTCCACCAACTAGGTCCTACAAATACAAATAAGCACACCCTCCAAGGATATCAAGTCAAAATATCATAATGAGTAAATCAAAACAATAAATGAGCCACCTAAGCATGTGCATCAAATATTACCATGTCAAACAAGTAAGTGCTCAAAGACATTATGTGACTTGCCTAGTTTGGATATGGGAGGGTTGACGAGGTGTTCTATTGGGTATATCTTTCCTAGGTTAAGTAGTGTTTCCCAAGTGATCTCTTTGTAAGCCATGTAAAGTGGATGAAGTGGTTAAGGATCAAGACTCATTGGGCATGGGGTTCATGACATACAAGGGATTATAGTGTCTCATTCATGGGTGTCTTTGTAGAGGGTGTGTGGCACCTTTGTTTGCAATGCAAGTTTTTCTAATCCCGTCATTTTTCCATTCTTTGTTTATTTCATAATTTAAGGACAATTTGAAGGCCATTGTCCTAGTGTGGTCTCCAGATAACGACAGTGTTTCTCAAAAATACCTAGCAGAAATGGAAAGGTTGGCTCGTGATGAGACCCCCTTTCTCTCAGCCATGCAACTTAAAGCCATTACTCCATCTCGGTGACTAGATGATGGTAATTTCATACCACTAGATATCCATGATCATGATAGGTCGGCCTGTGATGAGACCTCCTATCCTCCAACTAATCTAAGAGGTCCTTATCGCATTCCTCTATCAATTGTTTAAACAACTCATTGTCCTCTTCTGTGTTTTCCTTGAGGGCCGTGAAGTTTTCTTCATCACTATCATCCTATTTTTCCCCAATTGTGTTATCATCATAATTTAGAAGAAGCGTCTTGTTATCAAACAAGTTTTAGGTTGGAAAAATCTTGACCCAACCACCAATTTGTGACAACTATGAGGTAACCTACCCACTTTCACCTTAGGTAGGTGTCCCTGTCACTTAAGAGGTGAGGTAGTCACCTCAAAGCGGAAATCCCAGTGACCCTGGGGGGAAATGAGATGCAAAATGGTAAGTATAAATGGATTTCCCTAGAGTTCAATTATAAGTGGTATGAAGAGATTGGAAAAGAGTCTTGATAAGGTTCAATGGTCTCCAAATGAGTTGAGTGACCTGCCAAGTATGAATACATGCCCGAGACACAAAGAAAACTAATCATATAATGTAATATGTTAGTTGGACAAGAAATTTAAGCTTGTTGTCCCTAATTGCAGAAAAATTAAATGATATGTATCAGCTCAATAAAGAAAACAAAGGCTTCAATATAAGTGCTAAGTAAAAAATAAATAAACAAGAGACATAGCTAGTGAAAGCTAGTTCAACTCACCAATGATTAAGCAATAACTTTAGCACAAAAAAGAAAGGATGAAACAAAGGGTTGTTGCAGTGATATTATCAGCCTTATGGATGTAGAAAACGAAACTTAACAGCAGATAACTCAGCCACTAGAACCCACTCCTAACTATCCCAATAGGTGTGCTAGGTTTAGTAGAAGTTTAGGGTAAAATTAGGGCTAAATCATAGGGTTAGATTAGGATTTATTAGGGGTTAGAGGGTTATTTTTATGCAGCCCTAATGGTTGTAGGTTATTTTTGTAACAACAAAAATAAGTTATGGTTGAAATGGGACACCTCAATGAGACAAGGGAGCCAAATCCTCAAGGAACACTTTCCCAAAAAGACAACTTTAAAACTTGAAAAATTCATGTTTACCAAGGAAACAATTTATTTCTCCAATGCAACAAGTAAATGACTAGTGCCTTTAAAAAATGGGTTAATGGATTCAAGCAAATAAATATCTATAGGTACTACCTCCTTGGGGTGTAAATCAGTTTACTCCCCAAGGAAACTATATCTAACTAGGGTTTGAGCTAAGAGGGTGTATGCCCTTATACTTCTCTTAGCAAACCATTGTTAAACCAATAACATGTAAGCATAAAATGATGGAGACTAAGGTGGAGTTGTATGCCCTTATACTTCCCACATACCTCTATCAAAATAAACTTGAATTGAATAACAGATGATAGCACAATGTAAAAAGCGTATCAATTCCAGGAAAAAGCTAAGACAAACCACCACAATAGCTAGAGAATAACCTTCCAAGGCTAGCGCATCACTTCCATCAACCAATCATCCAAAATATATCCATAAACAAGATCACAAGAGAGATAACTACACAAAGAGAGCGAAAATTCAGTCCAATGCTTCTCTAAATGGGAGAGTTATGTCCTAAAATGAGATCTTATGAGCTTTATTTAAACAAAATGTCTCCAAAATAGTTTGTCCACATAATATTAGGGTAAACCACGAGAATAGGGGTGAAAACCCATAATCTTGTCCCTTTTAAAAATAATATTTAAAAAATCACTTAAAATTTACTTTTACACAAAAAGAAACCCTAAATTAAGTTGACATCACCCCTTTAGGGGACGTTTTGACACTAGGAGCAAGTTTTTGGCGTTGGAGGAGTTAGTTAGGCTTCTCAAAGACACATGTCAATAATCCAAGTCATTTTATTCATGGTCAAAGCCTCATTCTCCTCAAACGTCCTTGTGCCAATGAATGGTAACCTCACCACCAAACCCAAGCCCCCCTAGGTGACGTCATGCCTCCAAAGGTGACGTTGTGCCTCTCCTAGGAAAAAATTTTGGCATGTGAGGGCTAGGTCATGTTGTCCACAATGTATTATATGCCTTTGAAGGTTCATCTCTCTCATTTTTCATGTGGGCCCTTTGCATCCACCTGTGGGATTCAAGCCCCATGGAAGCCCAAGATAGGCTTGTTCCTCCAAAATTGTCCACCAACTAGGTCCTGCAAAGACAAATAAGCACACCCTCCAAGGATATCAAGTCAAAATATCATGATGAGTAAATCAAACCAATAAATGAGCCACCTAAGCATGTGCATCAAATATTACCATTTCAAACAAGTAAGTGCTCAAATACATTATGTGACTTTCCTATCTTGGATATGGGATGGTTGATGAGGTGTCCTATTGGGTATATCTTTCCTAGGTCAAGGAGTTTTTCACAAGTGATCCCTTTATAAGACATGTAAAGAGGATGAAGGGGTTAAGGATCAAGACTAATTGGGCATGGGGTTCATAACATACAAGGGGTTGTAGTGCATCATTGATGAGTGCCTTTGTAGAGGGTGTGTGTCACCTTCGTTTGCAATGCAATTTTTTCCAAGCCCGTCGATTTTCCATTATTTGTTTATTTCATAATTTAAGGACAAGTTGAAGGCCATTGTCCTAGTTTCGTGTCCAGATAACGACATTGTCACTCACAAATACCTAGTAGAAATGAGAAGTTTGGCTCGTGATGAGACCCCCTTTCTCTCAGCCATGCAACTTAAAGCCATTACTTTGGCTCGGTGACCAGATGATGGTAATGTCATACCACTAGATATCCATGATCATGATGGGTTGGCCCGTGATGAGACCTCCTATCCTCCAACTAATCCAAGAGTTCCTTATCGCATTCCTCTATCAATTGTTTACACAACTCATTGTCCTCTTCTATGTTTTCCTTGAGGGACATGAAGTTTTCTTCATCACTATCATCCTATTTTTCCCCAATTGTGTTCTCATCAGAATTTAGAAGAAGCATGTTGTTATCACACAAGTTGTAGGCTGGTAAAATCTCAACCCAACCACCAATTTATGATAACTATGAGGGAACCTACCCACTGTCACCTTAGGTAGGTGTCCCTATCACTTAAGAGGTGAGGTAGTCACCTCAAGGGGGAAATATCGGTGACCCTAGGGGAAAATGAGATGGAAAATGGTAAGTATTAATAGATGTCCCTATATTTTAATAATAAGTGTTATGAAGAGCTTGGGAAAGAGTCTTAAGAAGGTTCCAAATGAGTTGAGTGACCTGCCAAGTGTGAATACCTGCCTGAGACACAAAGAAAACCAAGTATATAATGTTATATGTTAGTTGGAAAAGAAATTCAATCTTGTTGTCCCTAATTGCAGAAAAACTAAATGATATATATCATCTCAATAAAGATAACAAAGGCTTCAATATAAGTGTTAAGTATATGATAAATAAACAAGAGACAAAGCTAGTGAAAACTAGCTCAACTCACCAATGATTAAGCAATAAATTTAGGACAAAAAAGAAAGGATGAAACAAAAGGTTTTTGCAGTGATATTATCATCCTTGTGGCTGTAGCAAAACAAACTTAACAGTATAGAAGTCAGCCACTAGAACCCACTTCTAACTAGCCCAATAGGTATGCTAGGTTTAGAAGAAGGTTAGGGTAAAATTAGGGCTAAATCCTAGGGTTAGTTTAGGAGTTATTAGGGGTTAGAGGGTTATTTTTATGCAACCCTAATGTCCCTTTTACAAAATAATATTTAAAGATTCACTTAAATTTTACTTTTCCACAAAAAGAAACCCTAACTTAAGGTGACGTCGCCCCTTTAGGGGACGTTTTGTCACCAAAAGCAAGTTGTTGGTGTTGAAGGAGTGTAGTTAGGCTTCTCAAAGCCACATTTCAATCATCCAAGTCATTTTTTTCATGGTCAAAGCCTCATTCTCCTCAAAACGTTCTTGTGCCAATGAATGGTAACCTCACCACTAAACCCAAGCCCCCTAGGTGACGTCATGCCTCTAAAGGTAATGTTCTTCCTTTCCTAGGAAAAATGTTTGGCATGTGAGGGCTATGTCATGTTTTCCACAATGTATTATAGGCCTCTGAAGGTTCATCTCTCTCATTTTTCATTACCGCCCTTGGCATCCACCTGTGGGATTCAAGCCCCATGGAATCCCAAGCTAGGCTTGTTCCTCCAAAATTGTCCACCAACTAGGTCCTGCAAAGACAAATAAGCACACCCTCCAAGGATATCAAGTCAAAATATCATGATGAGTAAATCAAACCAATAAATGAGCCACCTAAGCATGTGCATCAAATATTACCATTTCAAACAAGTAAGTGCTCAAATACATTATGCGACTTTCCTATCTTGGATATGGGATGGTTGATGAGGTGTCCTATTGGGTATATCTTTCCTAGGTCAAGGAGTTTTTCACAAGTGATCCCTTTCTAAGACATGTAAAGTGGATTAAGTGGTTAAGGATCAATACTCATTGGGCATGGGGTTCATGACATACAAGGGGTTGTAGTGTCTCATTCATGGTTCCCTTTGTAGAGGGTGTGTGGCACCTTCGTTTGCAATGCAATTTTTTCCAAGCTTATCATTTTTCCATTCTTTGTTTCTTTCATAATTTAAGGAAACGTTGAAGGCCATTGCCCTAGCATGGTTTCTAGATAACGACAATTTCACTCACAAACACCTAGCGGAAATGGGAAGGTTGGCTCGTGATGAGACCCACTTTATCTCAGCCATGCAACTTAAAGCCATTACTCTGGCTCGGTGACCAAATGATGGTAATTTCATACCAATAGATATCCATGATCATGATAGTTCATCCTGTGATGAGACCTCCTATCCTCCAACTAATCCTTTAAGAATTATTTTCGGCCTATGATGATACCTTACCATAAGACCTGACTTGTACCTCATGGAGCAAGGCCCCAGTGTCTCTCGGAAGCCAACTAGTGTGGTGGATGTCATATGAAAATCCTGACCTATGTGGTGGTTGTTGAGGAAAAGGTATGAATTACCCTACTCAATGATTTCCAAATCTTGCATGGCTACGACAAGATAGTCGAGAATGTCACCCTTGGTTTTATAGACACAAAAATTTTCTTTGAATCTGTAAGTATTAATTACTAGGAATAAGGTTGATTTATTAATGAAAATAATGTTGCACTATAAAATAAATTTTATACAAGTTTATGAAATATATATAGATTATAGAAAGTAAACATGGAGATCAAAAAGCGAAAAGTAACCAAGTCATCAATACACATATATAAGACAGAATAGCAATATGATTTATTTCATTTTGAGATATCAAAAGTGTTTTACTCTGTACAAAACCCCTATGAGGGCATGGACCAAAGTATGATTTAGAGATCCATGATGAACACCATACAAAAATACTTTGACAATCAAGCAAAACTAGAATTTATAAGCTGGATCAACTTGCCACAAACTGCTGCCAATTTGACTTTGCAAGATATTCTTTATCATCCATGAAACTTAATTCACAAACAGACAAGAATACACAGACTATCAAGGATGGATCAACACCTTTAAAACAAGCGTATGAAAAGTTTGGTTCAGTCTTGAACCTTGTTTTCTACAATAAGACCCTACTGTCACAAAGAGAATCGGGCTTTGAATCAACTCAAGAATGAATGAAAATGGAAACTATCTTATGAAACCAAAAGAGAACACCTTAGTATTTCTTTCTCCTTCTATTCTCCCCTTGTTTCTTCTTTTCATTCATCTTTTATTCTTTCCAAATAAGTTGAAGTAGTTCAACTACTTTCTTTAGTTAAGTTAGTTTAACTTAACTAATTAGTTTAGGAGAGGTAAATAATAATAATATAGTTAAGGGTATTTAATTAATAATAACTAGGTAGGTGGGACCCCTTGTGACTCTCGTAAATATCTTCTTTTCAAATCATAAAATACAACACAAAAAGGATAATCATTTAAATCACCTCCCACCCTTGTAGCTCCCTTAAATATATTCCAAAGTAGATATTTTAAATATCAGAAATAATTTATATCATATCCAAAAAATATCCGCATCATCCATATTATCCATAAGATTCATAAAATACCAAAATAGAGCTTGTTGTCCCAAAATTCTGAAAACTAGTAACACTGTCTTCATCAACTCAAATCATAAAAAAAAAAAAAAAACAATCTAAAAGCCATACTTTCCACTTTGGGAGGCAATTTTTATTTTTTCACTGTTGTCCCCCTTTGATTTCCCAGAAGTAGCTCGTGGTTTTTTACACCCTTGGGGTTGTATTTCACTGATCACATGGGAACAATCATCTTTCAAATGCATGCGATAAAACACAGATTTTGAGGAATTGTCTGAAGGAGAAGAAGGGGGGGAAGTTGCTTTGCCTTTATCTTGCATAGGTTGGGGAATATCAGTTCTTAGTATTTTAATAGCATGTGAAGACTGAACAGGTGAATCAACATGGGAAATCTGGACATTAGGATTGACAGGTGGTGGGAGAGGCAATGACATATTGGGCCAGCCACGATGGTGAGAGACAGTCGGGTTGACAATCTCTTTCTATCCATCATTTGCAGGGACTTGTGGTTGCAAGGACACATGTGGAGGAACGGGAATTCCAGGGATGTTCTGAGGCTAGAAAGGAGGTCTTTCTGGCCAAGCATGTACTATTCCATGACCAATCTAGTTAAAGAACCCAGCTTGGAACAATTGGTTTAATTCTTGGGGATCAACATCAAAATGGATGGAAAATCTAGGCCTTCTAGGCCCTCAGTTCCAATTCCCCATACCTCTGTTATTTCTTCATGGTTGCCTCTACTGAAGAAACTCATCATGTAGCAATAGTATGTCAGTAAAAAATCTCTTAATAAACCATACATGACATTTTGCTACATGAATCAAAAATTGGCTCAAGAATTGACACGAGATACATGCAAATCCATCCGTAACAAACCATTTAATAATCGTCAAGTGAACAGGGGGTGATAGGGTTCATGGTACATATGGAGGGAGTTTAATTAGTAAAAAGTGGTATAATGATAGGGGATTAATACATGAATAGTGTTCAACAATTAATTAAACAATTTAATTGTGTAATAAAATACCAAAATATCCATCACCAATTCTTGGTGTGTTATCCTTTGTCTCTTCCTTTTAATTTATTTCACAGAACAGGGATGCCATAAATGAAATTGGGATTATGAGGGGAATGTAATGAGCGAAAAGTGGTAGAATGAAAGGGAAATAATATGGATATTGTTCAAATGAAAATAAATCAAAACATGCAATCAAACATATCTATATTCCGACCTTCAAAGTTCAACAATATTCACTTTTCAAAATCATAATTTAAATTGTTACTTCCTTTGAAAATTTTCCTTGATGGATTCCAAAAAATAAGCTATATGCCCATAACTATTTAATTGCAACAACCTTTGTATTCATATAATTATTACATGACAATCATTACGAAAATCATTGCAATCGAAATGAGAAACCACAATAACCCTTTGAGCCACAACCATTAACTCAATATTTAATATTTAAACCAACATAAACATGCACAGTATTTATAACCATTTGTATGCATCAATTATTTAAACAATGTCCAAAGAAATCAACTAGATTCTATAACTCTTAATCGAGACTCAAACAATTCATACATAGGTGACTCTTTTATATATCCAAAATAACTATTCAACCAAATAGCATTCAATATTTTGAGCCCAAGCTTCAAACAAATCAGTGTGTAAATACTTCTTCCAGAATTTCCAAACGAGGGACGCAACCAAAATCGTGTCCAAGCAACCAAGCACGCACAGTTCTCCATCAACCATCGACTGGAGTAAAATGATATCGATATCATATTTACAGTTTAAAACAACAAGTGGAAGGTAAGAACAGGTGGTTCGACCAGAGGGTTAAGACTTCAAATAGCCCAGACAGCTCATGCCTTTCATAATTTACCACAGAACCATAACATGTAACAATACTCTCGAATGTGAGGGTTACCAAAACAATAGAATGTCAACTACAACAGGAAAATGAAATGAAGCCAATCCCTTTAACCAACACTGTAAAATGAGTGACTAAGCACAAACCCGTGCCTGACCAAAAAGAATCCACAATTCTTCGATCATATTCTAGGTGAGGTTAAACTCATACTGTGCAATGTTCTCCAAGAAATTGTGCCAGTGAGGATAACGCAAGGTGGCTAAAAGCTCATATTTTTTCCAAGACAAAGCACAAATATTTTAATCTTTCATTAGTTCACATTGCAACCTACAAGGTCAAAACATACTAGCCACAGAGACGAACATGGAGTGAGAAAATTAAACACGGAGGCCTGTTATGACAATCCATAATTAGGATACGCACAAAGCACATATCTTTGGCAAGCCATGATACTCAATTTCAATAGAGATTCCAGACCCAAACCCAAACCATGACCGAGAAGGCTTCAATGCCATTTTTATCCAATAAACCCATGAAAATATTACACACAGCAAGGAGAGCATAACCATTTCTTTTTTAAGTGCCAACAGTCCAAAATAATCACCATAAGAAACCATAGACACAACACCAATACACAGTTCAAATATCTTATAACAGCTCAAGAATCACACAGACCACAAACAATCCATAGCCAAAAGTTGATTCAAAGGGCAGAGTAACCATCATGGATGGAAGAGTAACAAACCCATACCTGGAAAACCTGTGCAAGGAAGAAAACTAGACTGTATACCTCCTTCACAACCAAACAATGCAGAGCAACAGCAACTACCAGAGCCAAAACCAAAGTGCAAGAATGACTAGTGTGATGGGCTCGAGGGGACTTTGAGTGACGTGCAGTAAATGCATGTTTCTTCTCCCTTCCAACCTCATTCAATTCGAAGTATGATACAATCAAATTCACCATAGTTTTATGCATTAATCAACCAAATATCCATTGTCATATCACATTTTCAAAGTGCGCCACCCCTTGGTAATGTCCAACTTATTTAAAATAACAATGTGCTAGGAACATAACCCCATGTGCAACCATATATGAAATTCAACCAAGGCGCATAACCATAATAAAAAGGGTCAAGAGCACCCATCCTTTGCACAACATTATAACTTGAATATAGTCATTTTGTTCAAAAGATCTCCATTATTATCCTTTATCAAGATCATTTAATCATTTAATGCCATGTTTAATGCAATATCAAAACCAAAACTAATAATAATTCTTTCATCAACAAGGCAGTCTTAACATATTCTGTGAGAGCTCATCGAAGCCATTTAGTGCCATGTTTTAATCATCCAACCAACATATCATATCACCATAACATCTTAAACCATGATCTGAAACAAATGAACTGTAGAAAATTGTGTTGGTACCATCACACAAGTAAACAAAACATGACCATTGCATATCCACGATAGTGTCATGAGTCTACAAGGGGGTCCCACCTACTAGTTTATTATTAATATAAATAAATAATAGAGCTTGGAAATCATTTGTGAGCATAGTATTCATGGTTGCATTTTTAAACGTCAACAATGGTCAGAAGGGTCGCCATCTGTGCAAGTGGATATTATTGGTCATGTAGTCTCTCGACACTCCATATCCGCAACCTGAGGGCCTCGAGACATAATCTCCTTAGTTATCCCACAAAATGGGGATAACATGTGGTTCCTACTGTTATCTCCTCAAATAAATTGGTGGAAATTTTTCTTTTGAGGTGATAGGTTGTGGTCTAAATTTTATTCCTAAATTTTTGTAAGTAGGTTAGAGAGTCTGTATTTTGTAAATAAGCTCAAAAGAAATTTTGGATTTGGTTTGGTCAAGCAAAAGTCAGAATCTCAGGTTTCGGTGGGTTAGGCGAGCTTGAAATGCACTCATTAACCACTGGAAGCCTTTGTTCCCAACAGTTAAGTGGTCAAAGCAAGAATGTGGTTAACCACCGAAAGCGTTTCAACGGTAAAAATGGAAAGCCTGTGCTTTCATACGAGCCAGCTGTCAAGTTGGCACAATGATGAAAATGTAACCGCCAAAATCTTGTCAAGTCAGAAGGTATGCACATTCTAATGGTGTCTATCTGAAAGTTTGAAGCTCTTGTTGTCCTTTCAGCCGCATTTGTCTTTTCAAAATATAGACACAGCGGTGATACTAAAATTCATGCATTTTGTCACAGAGCCTCCCTCCATTTCCAGTCGCAAGTACACGATCTATCATGATCTCGTTTATCCCTCATTAAATCCTCATTCATTATCATTTTGAATTCCGGAGATTACTGAGATAATCTTGAGTTCACGATTTCATCAAATTAAACATGTTTCCAGAGATCCTAATCCTGTTTCCCTTGTTGATTGTCAAAGTGCCATTAGAGTCCAACGATTGCTCTCAAGTGAATTAAGTCGGGTCAATTTATCAGGCAAGTTCAAAACCCATCTTGTTTCAAATTTAAATGAATATACCACCGAAAATCTAAAATTTTGGCATGCTCTCAGTCAATTTGTCACCTGAAACTTGGTTAGTGTTTGAGCTCGATGATCCAAATTTTGTATCACCCTATCCCACCGGATCTTCCATGAGTTATACTCTCTGTGTTCCTAAATTCTAGAATCTGTCTCCCTAGACGCTCAGTTTCCCATAATCACAGGTACAGTCAACATTGACCAATGTCGAAAGCAGGGCCAGTTTTGAGGTCTGAGGTGGATGGGGTTTGGTACTTGGAGGCACACCTAGATGTAGTAGATTTTTTCAAACAAGCAGGGGTATTCGTATACTGTGAAAAACTGACCAGTTTTCAACAACAAGTAGCTGAATCTTTTGCAATTGTATATGATGGAAGGTCTACCAAGATAGGGAAATAAGAGTTTATCATAGATGAAGCTTCTATAGCATAGTTTACAGGTCTTCCACGGACAGGAGACTGTTGGTTTAAATCTACAATGCCATCTAACATTGAATTTAGATCATATCTATTACCCATTCACAAATATCTGATCTGGAAAAAGGATATCCCTATGTCCTTCTTGCAACCACAGTGGCAATCCTTGTTAAAAGAAATCTTTTTATATATTACTTGTGAAGGGCGGTATAACAGAGTGATGTTATATCACTTTAAACTTCTTAACCATTTTACAGGCAGAGAACTAATAAATCTATCTTTCTATTTCCACAAGACTCTTACTAAAATGGCCAGACAAGTTAAATCCAAGCCTACTAAGGTTTCTAGTAGACTATCTCACCAGGGGATTATTACTCTTTTTGTCAAGGAATCTTTGCAGAGGAAATAGGTTGATTGGGGTTTCTTTCTTTTCTGGAATGAATTCCAAACAAAGAAACCACCAGAAGCTGAAACTAAAAATACCAGTGGCAGAAAGACTATTACTCCCAAAAGCAGTCATAGGAAAAGGAAAGGAATCTCACCACCAAGAGATCCCATAAAATTATCCTCTATCAGGAAGAAAATAATCAAAAGAAAATTGCAGTTTGAAGGTGGGCAGTCCAAGGACCCTGCTACAAGAAATAACCCTTTGAACCTACCTTATAGTGATTCAGAACCGGAACAAGAATTGGCAGAGACACAGGGTAATGTATAAACTGAACAAGGTGTAGACTATTGTTCCAATTTACCTTCGCCAACTCCTCCAGAGGCACACAGTCCACCAGTGGAAGAAGCCTCTTCAAGTAAGCCTAAAACAGCTAGATCACGGAAAATCAACAAACTCCTACAACAGGTCTATAAAATGGAAGTACTGGAAAGGGTGATTAAAAAATCTAATACAGACCTGACTGACAGAAATGCAGAGCTTTTCAAAATAAACCAAACCCTCAAAGAGAAGCATGACAAGATTAAAGACAGAAACAGGGTATTGATCAGGGAAAACATGAAGTTGTATAGACAGCTTAGAATTCTAAGGTTGAAGTTAAAGGAGTTTCAATCACCAGAATAGGAGAAAACTGGATTAGAAACTTTGGCTAACTTAGCTATGACCATGGTAGACACACTATAGCCTTCCACACAGCCAGTAGAAGTTTGCAAATCTGCACGAACAAGGGCTGCCTCATCCAAGAAACCTTGAACATCAAAAAGGGATCCAAGGTAAGCATTTTTGCAATTTTGAAGTTTTCTCAAAGCTGAAGTTTCGGTGGTTTAGGAGAATAGGACGATTGTTCATTAACCACTAAAAACAGGACTTTCAGTAGATAATTCGCTCAAGAGCTTTCTAAGTTAACCACCAAAAGCCTGTCATTTCCAGAATGATCAAGTTTTTACACAGATCGAAGTTTTTTGAGATAAAAAGGTTTGAAACCTCTTCGAATGAACATTTGATAAATTTTCAAGACAAATCCAATAGCTATTTTGATAGATTATGGAAAGAGGAGGTGTTTCAAAGGTTTTTGGTATCTTTGACAAAGACAGAAAATCAGGACACTTTCTCACATCAACAGATTCGAATTTGTCTCTCTTGGAGAGTCATCATTCAGCCTTGGGAGGCTATCCTACACTACACCAGCACTCAACAAGAGAGGAAGACCATGAAATCTGGGATTGACCTCATTTTTGGGGATCATCCTACATCTTTTGCAACTAAATTTTGATTTACTATCTTTAGCATATTTGATCCATGTTTTAAGGATCTCAAAACTGCTTTGTAAAGCTATAAAGCTAAAGGTAGAATAAGAACCAAGGGTTTGACTTTGGAGACTTTTTTCATATTATGTAACTCAAACTTCCCATTTTCATATTGAGTAATACAAGCTTCTTTTGCTATAACTTGTTTAGATTTCATCTTCTTGTCTATTCTATACTTGCACCTGGATCTTATATTCATGTTGTTATGCTTGTTTATGCCCGATAACTGTCATCTTATCACTGCATTCATAAGTTTAACTTTGCAAGTATTTTTGTGATTATTATAATTGGCCATTCATATATGCTTCATATGTGATTCTACTGATATAATAGTTATTTCTTCATTCATCCCTTTATTTTTAAACTCTCTAAACATTTGTGGTTAAAGCCTTGTCCATCTAAATGTGTTTATGCATGATTTGAGTGAGAAATGATTCAGTCCTCCGAATTGATCCAGAACCCACACTTTTATTGAGAAAATAGTTACCAAAAGATTAAGTTACTAGGCATCTCTGACTTACATCCTAGGAGAGTTTCCTGGAGTGATAACAAATTGGCGTCATTGCCAGGGAGAGGAGATTGAAGCTCAGCTTCCTGGGAGACGACATAGCTCCAGCTTTGATGATAGACAAAGTCTGGACATCATTTGGGTTGTAATTTTCTATATGGCGACTCCATTGAAACGAAGTGGCTCCAAAAAGAGCTCACACCAGGGCGAACGAAGAAGGCCCACTGACAACACCAGTTCCTGACCCTGAGAATATCATCAGTAAGGGTAAATCTTTGCAAATACAGGCTTCTAGATCTGCAAAGACAGTAAATTCAGGTATTCAAACTGACACTCCTTCTTTCATATCTAAAAGGCCTCTAGTTGAATCCCCTGATGCTAAAACTCATAGTTCTCAGGAAATTAAAAATTTATCTCAAATATTGAAGGTAGAAGAACCTTCACTTTCTTCTAATATTACTGACTCTATTCTTGAGGTCGATGTTTCATCCCATCCTAAAGAGATAATTACAAGGTCCTCTCAGCAAAAGGAAACCTCTTCTTCATCTTCTTTGAATTCCTCACCCATCAAACCTACAGAAGGTGTTCTATACACTCACACTAATCTGCCTATTCTTGAATATATTTTACATGATTTGTCCTCTAAGGGAGAAGAAAATTTAGCCTTGTTGCTCGGTCAGTTTTATAAAGCCTCTTATTTTTCACTCATTTCTGAAAATTCTGCTCAAGGTGAAGTGAGACAACCATTCTATTTTCACTCAGTCATCCCATCTCCTCCTTCATCTCCTACAAGTTCTTCTTCAGTATCAACCCCCAAGACTACCATTGTTGCCCCTTTAACCAAGATGGAACAGATTTTGGCAAATAGGTATGCCCCACTTGTATTGCCAAATCCTTTATCTGCTATGTCAACTGGATATTATTAGAAATATATGCCTAAGTTTACCGGAGCGAGAGATTATACTGCTGAAGAACATATTGAAGAATTTTATGCTTATGCTGAAAATATTACCATTTCATAAGAAGATGTGTGGACCAGAGTCTTTGTTCAGATTCTGGATGGCCAAGCCTGGAAGTGGTTCAAAGAGCTACCGGAAAATTCAATCATAGGTATTGAACAATTAGATGAGGTATTCTTAAAACACTGGGGAGAAAGAAGAGATCTGTTATACTACATTTCTGAGTTTGGAAATTTAAGGAGAGAAGATGGAGAGTCGGTCTCAGATTTCATCAAGAGGTTTAATAGAATGTGATGGCGTCCACCTGGGCACCTACCTCAGCAGGTCCCGCGCCTGACCTCTCGGTCTTAAGGATCATTCAATTTCCTCTCTCGAGCTAGAATGGCTCTTTCGATTCCCACTAGAATCTCCTTCAAATTCGACCCACGGGTCTTTTCCGGCACCTTACAACCTTTAGGTCGGTCACTGTTTCGTTTACGACAGAAAGCCACAATCGGGTTTCGGGGTTTTCAAATCCCCGATGTCACCACCCTTTGGGGTCCCGATTTCTCGATCGTCGATACCCCGACGCACTCCCTTGTTTCCTTAGCCTCCGGGCTATGATTTTAGTCCATGCGACCTCCTCTCATATGACCGCAGTCATACTTCCTATCGGGATTCGGGGTTTCGAGTGTTGAAATGTAGTAAATCTCTTACCCACGGAATTCTCGATGTTTCGACTCGCGATTTCACGATATGACATCACCAGGACGCCCTTCCACCGTAACCACAATCAACGATGGTGATCGGTCATTGAGATCAACGGCTCCAGAAATACCTCGGAGATTTGCGACTTTAAATGTCGAAGCGCTTTGGCCTTCGATTCCCCCGATCTCTCGAATGTTGATTTCCTGATCACTTCGATCTCGACCACGCATCCTCAAGGATGGACGGTCCTCGCTGCTTCGGGGTTTTTTTCCATGGAAATTCCCAATGTCTCGCTATAATAAGATGATGTCAGCAGGGTCCCACACAAAACTCTCCTCTTGTTGGAAAATCAGACTTCGTGATTTTGAAATGCAAGATTATCCTGTCCACAGGACCTCTGAAATGCCGATCCCCGACGCTCTTCGGGTTTTTGACACGCGTCCCAAGTGGATGAATGGTTCAAATCAACCCTCAAGTTTCATCGATTTTCAAAGCCAAAAAACACTTACCTGTGCAATCTCCGGTGTCCGGATCTCCGATGTTGGATGATCGCGACACGTGTCCCTCCCGAGATCCACGGATGTAGTTTTCTCGCGGTTTCAGGGTTCAACAGGCCTCGAACCCTTGGTCTCGAGACTTCCAATATGCCGACGGCCCCAACTGCTGCCACCTGTCCGACAGATGGATGGTTTCGATCATATCAAGGTTTTCAAGATGGATTTCCCCGACCTCTGGTCCATGGGACTTCCAATTTCCCTAACCCCGACGCCTCCATATCCCGATGCTTCTCAGGGTTCTTACTCTGCTCATGAGGGTTTAAACCCTATGCAACTCCTGTCAGATCAAATGGGTGATGGGTGACTGGTCGACGATCCCATGGCTCATGACCCCTAGAGATTGAACTCCAAACACAGCCGTAACCTCCTCGTTGCTTTACCAGATCGAACGACAGGCAGGATTTCACAAATCCTCTCCACAAGATCCTGACCGTCGATCTCTTCCTCTTTGGTGATTTCTACGAAATGAACCCAGTATTCCTCTGCGAAAAAACTGGTCCTCCTGTGGCGCAACTGTGCAATGCCTGTTTAGACACTCCATGGCACAGACTTACTATGCTTTCACACAATTTTGAGTCTTCAAGAAGACTCTTGCGCACACTCCTTGCGGCAGTTCTCAGACACTTCCAAGTGTCAAGTTCTTCGACTCTGCGCACACCTGCAGCAGTAGTCCTTAAGTTCTTTACTCAGATTCACAATTATGAGTCTTCGCTTGGCCTACGCACTCCTTGCATGGCTCCTGTGCCCGACTACACTTCTGGGTACTTAGAACAAAAGTTAACCTATCTGAACCCTTTGTCAACGCACTCCTTGAGGACGACTTCAACTGCACTCCTTGCAGTAACTCTGGCTCAGATAGAGAAACAATTAAGACTAATTCTCTCTACCTCTCAGACTTCAACTTAGAACATGAAATCATATACACAGCATATCAAAGCATATGTATAACAGAAAGCAATCATTCATGAGTATATCAATCAACACACCTGCACAGAGAACAACACGACGCCATGAATTTGAATCAAATTCTTTTATTAATCCAAATAATTGTACATGGGTGTTCTTACACAGCTCTCTGCCTCTCTTCTGTTTTCTTCTTTCTAATTTTGTTCCATCTAAATTTACAATACACAATGAGGGTGTCTATATCTCGTTTCCCTCTTGTGCTCTCAAACAGTCTAATCTAGAATTAATTTCTATCTACCTACATTAACTACTTTAAATGCCTCCTACCTACTAAGGACGAGAGAGGGCTGCTCAAGGTCCGATTACATTACATGAGTGTGTCTCTTCTTAAATGACTTCATTTAATATGGTGCATCAATATCCAGGAAATTTCAAAATTTGTGTCGGTGCTTGTCCAGCTATCCATTGTCTTTCGCGTTGGCTCGCTTGATGTTGGCGATGCTCTTGCATCATACTCCCTGGCTTGAAAATATTCATGGGCTTCTATCCATGAGCTCCTACACCGTCTGTCCATGCTTTAGAATCTCTGTTTCATTTTCCCAACTAGTATCTTCAACTGGATGTCCCTTCCACTTGACCAAATATTCAAAGTATTTCTTTCTTCTAGTCTTCTTGCCAATTCTTTTGTCTAATATGCTTTCCATTTGTGGCTTCTCCACGACTGGCATTTGCTTTTTCCACTAAACCTCTGACTGTTCCTCACTTCCTGCTCCTACTTCCTCAGCTTTATATGGGTACAAATATGAGACATTGAATATCAGAGAAATTCCAATCCCATCGGGTAATTCAATCTCATAATCATTTGTCCCAATTTTCTTCAAGACCCTACATGGACCGATTTTCTTCATTTTCAGCTTATTATACGTTTCTCTCGGGAACCTTTCTCTTCTCAAATGTGCCAGAACTAAGTCATTAACCTCAAACAGAAGTTTTCTTCTATGTTGATCGCCTCTTCGTTTATATTCCTGACATGAATTCTACAATCGCTCCTTCACCCGGCTGTGAAGTTCTTTCATCGCCTCTGCGAATTCTTCCGCACTAGCACTGCTAGTCATGGTCTATTCTGAATCTCTCAATTCAGAAATTCCTCTCAGTTGCATACCATAAACAATATAAAATGGACTCTGCCCTGTGCTCCGATTCACTGAGTCGTTGTATGCAAATTCTGCCTGCGGAAATATACTATCCCACTGGCTGTGGTGTTTTGTCACCGGGCTCCTCAGTAAGTCTCCCAGACTTTTGTTTACCACTTCTGTCTGCCCATCTGTCTGAAGATGATAAGCTGAACTAAATAACAAGTTAGTTCCTAGCTTCTTCCATAATGTCCTCCAGAAGTGTCCTATGAACTTTGTATCTCTATCCAAAACTATGCTCCTTGGTAAGCCATGAAGTCGAATGACCTCCTTGAAAAACAGGTTCGCGATGTGAGTCGCGTCACTGGTTTTTTGACATGGAATGAAGTGTGCCATCTTGGAAAATCTATCCAACACCACAAAGATTGAGTCAAATCCTCTTTGTGTTCTTGGCAACCCCAATACAAAAACCATGCTAATCTCATCCCACGGCCTTTCTGGTATGGGCAATGGTTGATAGAATCCTGCATTCTGTCTCCTTCCCTTCGAATGCTGGCAAATTTTGCATCTGTCCACGAATCTCTTGACATCCGCTCACATTCCCGACCAAAAATATGACTCATTCAGCTTCGCGAATTCTTTTTCATGTCCAAAGTGTCCTGCCAATCCTCCGTTGTGTTTCTCCTTCAGCAGATTCTCCCTTATGGATCATTTTGGAATACACAGTTGATTGCCCTTGAATAGCAACCCTTCCTGAATCATGTATTCGGTCCATTGGCTCTCGTCTCTGAGAACTAGATTCTCAGCTGCTTCATACGCTTCCTTGAAATCCTGATCATCTGCGTACATGTCCTTGAGATCATCAAAACCCAACGTTTTGACCTTGAATTCCTGCAACAGCAAACTCTTCCTGCTCAAAGCATCAACAACTTTGTTAGCAGTACCATAAATATGTTTAATCACAAATGTGAAATTCTGCATATATTCAACCCATTTAACATGTTTCTGATTCAACTTTTCTTGTTGAGTCACAAACTGCAGTGCATGATTGTCATTGTACAGAACAAAATCCTTCGGAATCAAGTAATGCCTCCATTTCTTTAATGCATGTATGATGGCATAGAACCCCTTGTCATAAGTGGAGTACTTCACTTTCACCTCATTCAGCTTCTCGCTGAAATACGCTATCGACCTGTCTTCCTGACTCAAGACTGCCCTGATTGCAAATCCACTTGCATCGCATTTCACCTGAAATGTCTTTTGAAAATTAGGCAACACCAGAATTGGTTGCTCCGTAATTTTCCTCTTCAATAGATTAAAACTCTTCTCAGCCTCTTCTGTCCAGTGAAAATATTTGTGTCTTTTCTTCACTATATCCATCATTGTTGCGCTAATTCCACTGAAATTCCTAATGAACTTTCGGTAGAAACTAGTTAACCCGTGAAAACTTCTCACCTCAAATATGTTTTTCGGTGATGGCCAATTCTTGATTACCTCCACCTTGTCTGGATACATCCTTAATTTGTCTGCAGAAATAACAAATCCCAAGTAAACGAGCTTTGTTTTCATGAACGAGGATTTCTTCATGTTTATCAACAGCTTCTCCTGCTGTAATCTCTTCATCACAATAGCCAAGTGTTTCAGATGCTCTGTCTTTGTTTTACTGAAAATCAGTATGTCATCCAGATACACGATGACAAATTTCCCAATGAACTCCCTCAGGACTTCGTTCATTAACCTCATAAAGGTACTTGGCGCATTTGTTAAGACAAACGGCATAACAAGCCATTCATACAACCCTTCATTGGTTTTGAAGGTTGTTTTCCATTCATCACCTTCCCTCATGCGAATCTAGTGATATCCGCTTTTCAAATCAATCTTCGAAAAAAAAATTGCTCCACTTAAACAGTCCATCAGATCATCCATCCTCGGCAATGGAAATTTGTACCTGATGGTTATTTTATTGATTGCCCTTGAATCAGTACACATTCTCTAGCCTCCATCTTTCTTTGGAGTGAGTACTGTCAGAACAGCACACGGGCTCAAACTTTCCCTGTCTAAACCCTTGTCCAACAACTCTTGGACTTGCCTTTTTACCTCTTCATTCTCTTGCGACGTTAATCTGTATGCGGATTTATTTGGAAAACTAGCTCCTGGTATGAGATCAATATGGTGGCTCACACTTCTTATCGGTGGTAACGAACGAGGTAGTTCATCCACTACTATGTTAGCGAACTCTTCCAACAGTTCCTGAACTTCTTCTGGTAAATCGTCCACTCTTGTGTTGGTCAAAACAATTCTCATTTTTCTAACCACAAAGAATTGTGGTTCCTCCTTCTTCTTAACCTCCGTAAGAAGTTCCTTCCCACTCATGAGAAGTACTATGTTGCTTACCTCCGGCTTTACTTCTTTATCCTTGATTGGAAGCAACATATGAGTTCTCTCGTTCTTTTCTAGGGTGTATGTGTTCATCCTCCCATCATGAATCACATTTTTGTCATATTGCCATGGTCTACCCAGCAATAGATGACAAACATCCATAGGAATAACATCACACAATATCTTATCATTGTATCCTCCTATTTTAAATTCAACTAAACATTGTTTAGTGACATTTACCTTATGTCCTTTTTGTAGCCATGAAACCCTATATGGAAGCGGATGTTCGCTCGTCTCCGGCTCCAGCTTTTCTACCATATCAGTTGAAACAAGATTATTCGTGCTTCCACTGTCCACAATGAACTTGCACACCCTGTCCTTGGTTTTGCAAGCACTCTGAAAAAGACTATTTCTTTGCACTGAATTCTCCACCTCCTTCTCCGGTGTCAAAAGAATCTTCCGCATCACCAGCGATCTTCTGCCTTCAACATCTTCCACCTCCACATCTCGCCTCTGTGCTTCGGCGATGTGAGTCTCTCCACCCTCTTTCTTTTTTTTTGGACACTCATAAGACTTGTGTCCATTCTTTCCACATGTGAAGCATGCGATTACTCCACCTCTTCCTCTTCCTCTTCCTCTACCTCTAGTATGAGGAAAAGTGTTATTGTCAGCATACCCTCCTCTCTGCTCAATATGTTTCCCTCGTTGTTCAAAAAATTGTTTCCCTCACCGTGAGGTTCCACCTCTCTCTGTCCATGTCTGAGGTTTCTTCCAGTCCTCCTTGGGATTTTGATATTTATCCTGGGCAACTGTTTTTCCTCTAGGATGACTTCTGCCTCGGCCTCTTTGACTCTGCTTTCGGCTCAGCTTCTCTTCCACTTTTAGAGCCATCTGATAAGCATCCTCCACCATCTGGATGGTTACCATGCTCATCTCATCTTGAATCTCGTATCTCAGGCCATTCATGTACCTAGCTACCTTTTCATCATTGCTTTCATGATGACCTGCCCTGATGTTCAGCCTGTAAAATTCCTCATTGTATTCCTTCACTGACATCATCTTTTGTGTCAGGTCCTGCATTCTCCTGAACAGAGTAATTTGGTAATCCCTGGGGATGAATTTTTCTTTCATCTTTGCAATCATCCTGTCCCAGCTCTTAATTTTTTGTTTGCCTTGGCAACACCTGTCTGCTTGTAGTTCATCCCACCACAATGTTGCATGTCCTTTCAAACTTGTGACAACATGCTTGACCTTCTTGTCTTCTTCGACATATTCATAGTTGAAATAAGTATCCAGGGCTCTAATCCAGTCTAGAAGTTCTTCTACATCCAGATTTCCCTCATAAACTAGAATATCCATCTTCGCATTTGCACCCATTCTTGCAACAGCTTTAAGCAAGTGTTCACTTGCTGCATCTTCTACTGTGATTTCTTCTTCTTCATGTCCAGCATCATCTTCATTTTCAGACTCACTGATATCTCCTATATCAGTTGTTCACCTTTGTCTTATCTCCATGTCCACAAGTCTGGCACGTATGTTATGCAGATCTCTTTCTACTTCTGGATTATACACTTGTCTACCCCTTCCTCTGGACGTCTCCTTTTCATCCTCTGGATCGGGCGATTGCCTATCTCTTCTCCTCGGCGGCATGGTGAATTTTCTTTCTTCCTGCTACAGAAAGCAAAGAAGATTTTCTAAGATCCTATACCACTTGATGGCGTCCACCCGGGCACCTACCTCAGCAGGTCTCGCGCCTGACCTTCCGGTCTTAAGGATCGTTCAATTTCCTCTCTTGAGCCGGAATGGCTCTTTCGATTCCCACTGGAATCTCCTTTGAATTCGACCCATAGGTCTTTTCCGGCACCTTACAACCATTAGGCCAATCACTGTTCCATTTACGACAGAAAGCCACAATCAGGTTTCGGGGTTTTCAAATCCCCGATGTCAACACCCTTTGGGGTCCCGATTTCTCGATCGTCGATACCCCGACACGCTCCCTTGTTGCCTTAGCCTCCAGGGTATGTGCTTAGTCCATGCAACCTCCTCTCATATGACCGCAGTCATACTCCCTGTCGGGATTCAGGGTTTCGAGTGTTGAAATGTAGTAAATCTCTTACCCACGGAATTCCCGATGTTCCGACTCGCGATTTAGCGATACGACGTCACCAGGATGCCCTTCCACCGTAACCACAATCAACGACGGTGATTGGTCGCTGAGATCAATGGATCCAAATCTCCCTCAGAGTTTCGCGACTTCAAATGTCAAAGCACTTTGGCCTTCGATTCCCCCGATCTCTCGAATGTTGATTTCTCGATCACTTCGATCTCGACCACGCGTCCTCAAGGATGGACTGTCCTCACCGCTTCGGGGTTTTTTTTCATGGAAATTCCTGATGTCTCGCTATAATAAGATGACGTCAGCAGGGTCCCACACGAAACTCTCCTCTTGTCAAAAAATTGGACTTCGCGATTTTGAAATGCAAGATTATCCTGTCCACAGGACCTCCGAAAGTTGATCCCTGATGCTCTTTAGGTTTCTGACACGCGTCCCAAGTGGATGAATGGTTCAGATCAACCCTCGGGTTTCACCGATTTTCAAAGGCAAAAAACACTTACCTGCACAATCTCCAATGTCTGGATCTCCAATGTTGGATGATCGCGACACGTGTCCCTCCCGAGATCCACGGCTATGGTTTTCTCATGGTTTCAGGGTTCAACAGGCCTCGAACCCTTGGTCTTGAGACTTCTGATATACCGACAGCCCCAACTGCTACCACCTGTCCGATAGATGGACGATTCCGATCGTATCGAGGTTTTCACGATGGATTTACCCGACCTCTGGTCCACGGGACTTTCGATTTCCCAAACCCTAGCACCTCAATATCCTGATGCTTCTCGGGTTCTTACTCTGCTCACGAGGGTTTAAACCCTGTGCAACTCCTATCAGATCGGACGAATGACAGGTGACTGGTCAACGATCCCACGGCTCATGACCCCTAGAGCTTGAACTCCGAACACAGCTATAACCTCCTCGCTGCTTTACCAAATCAGATGACTATTGGGATTTCACAAATCCTCTCCACAAGATCCTGACCGTCGATCTCTTCCTCTATGATGATTTCTACGAAATGAACCCAGTATTCCTCTGCGAAAAAATTGGTCCTCCTGCGGCGCAACTGTGAAACACCTATTTAGACACTCCACAGCACAGACTTCCCATGATTTCACACAATTCTGAGTCTTCAAGAAGACTCTTGCGCGCACTCCTTGCGGCAGTTCTCAGACACTTCCAAGTGTCGAGTTCTTCGACTCTGCGCACACCTGCAACAGCAGTCCTTAAGTTCTTTACTCAGATTCACAATTCTGAATCTTTGCTTGGCCTACACACTCCTTGCATGGCTCATGTGCCCAAATGCACTTCTGGGTACTTAGAACAAAAGTTAACCTATCTGAACCCTTTGTCAACGCACTCCTTGTGGATGACTTCAACTGCACTCCTTGCAGGAACTTTGGCTCAGATAGAGAGACAATTGAAACTAATTCTCTCTACCTCTCAAACTTCAACTTAGAACATGAAATCATATACAGAGCATATCAAATCATATGTATAATAGGAAGCAATCATTCATGAGTATATCAATCAACACACCTACACAGAGAACAACACGACGCCATGAATTTGAATCAACTTCTTCTATTAATCCAAATAACTATACATGGGTGTTTTTACACAGCTCTTTGCCTCTCTTGTGTGTTATTATTCCTGATTTTGTTCCATCTAATGTTACAATACACAATGAGGGTGTCTATATCCCATTTCCCTCTTGCGCTCTCAAACAGTCTAATCTAGAATTAAATTTTATCTACCTGCATTAACTACTTTAAATGCCTCCTACCTACTAAGGACGAGAGCGGGTTGCTCAAGGTCCGATTACATTACATGAGTGTGTCTCTTCTTAAATGACTTCATTTAAGATGGCACATCAAAATCCAGGAAATTTCAAAATTTGTGTTGGTGCTTGTCCAGTTGTCCATTGTCTTCCGCGTTGGCTCGCTTGATGTTGGCGATGCTCCTGCATCAGAATGTTTGGCAAGATCCCTACAGAGATTAAACCAAGTGACACATCGGCAAAGATCACATTCCCTGTTGCCTTTGATCCATATTTTTGTCTAATCCTAAGAGAAAGATGATCATCCACACTTGCTTTAATGCAAGATTTTTCCCTTGAGGTCGAATCAAACATTACAGCATCTCAGAAGCTCAAAGGAAAGGTCGAGAGAAATAAGTCTGTTGTTGAGCCCTCTTCTTCTTCTAATAGTAAAATGGAAAAGATGGCAAAGATGTTGGACAATTTGACATCTGAAATGTCAAAATTGAAGATTCAGAATCAGCAACCAGCAAGGACAAAAGAGCCAAATACTTTTTCCTCGAGAAATACAAATGCTTTCCCTTACAGAAGGAACAATCCACAAGTCCAGATCCTTCAAAGAGACAAGAATGCATCTAATCATCAGAGAATCAGACCACCTTTTCAAAATTCAATGTTAGATGAAGAACAACAGCCATCTCATGATGAAGACGAAGAAGCAGATGAAATAAATTGTTTTGGTGATGAAAATGATTCTTCCTTTTTGACACAAGTAGACTATGAAGAAGCCTTGATGGACCAACAAATTCATGAGGCAAGTATTGAAGAATCTGTATACTTGAAAGATGATCAGAAAGGTTATAACTTAAGATCCAAGAGTTTTGTCACAAAACCATTGATTGTTTCTCCTGTGAAGAGTAAAGAAGTTGTTGCTCCTGTGAAGAGTAAAGAAGTTGATGCTCCTATGAAGAGTAAAGAAGTTGTTGCCAAGAATCCAGCCGCTCATGTAAAATAGACCTCCTCTCTTGCAAAATAGTAGCAGAAGCAAACATAGCCCCCAGCCAAGGAGCAAGTCAGTCTCAAAGCTCCTTCCAATGAGGTAAAAGCTTCTGATAAATCAGCTTTCTCTTTCAATTTTGAATCAGAAATTCAAAAAGTAAATATACCTATGCCTTTAACTGAACTCATGAAGAATGAAATCTTTAAATCAGACATCTTGAAGTCCCTTGAGCCAAAGACCTCTTCATCTGCTGATTTTTTTAACCTACAAGATGACAATCCAACAGTAACTATAGGGCCTATGATAGAAGATTGTGATGATTCTTTTCCACCATTCTACATATCCCTAAATGTCCATGATAAGATCCTCCACAATTGTTTGCTTGATTCTGGGGCATCACATAATCTAATGCCCAAAGCAGTGATGGATGAGCTTGGTCTTGAGGTCACCAAACCATATCATGATCTCTTCTCTTTTGATTCTAGGAAAGTCAGATGCCTTGGCCTCATAAAATACCTCATTATAAACCTTGCCCAATTTCCAATGAGAAGCATGGTAATGGATGTGGTGGTTATTGATATCCCACCTAAGTTCGGGATCCTCTTGTCTCGTCCATGGGGCAAAAGGTTAGGAGGTACATTGTAGATGGATCTTTCATATGCTACGATTCCGATGTTTGGGGGAGAGCTAAAAAGACTTTATAGAGAGAATCAACTTGCCTACATCATTAGCGATGCAAAAAATTCTGTAAATCATCCTATTTATGTTGTGGATACAGATTTTGGCTCGTGCATTCTTCAAATAGATGATTCTCAATCAACTCCTATGCATCTTGTAAATCCTATCGAACAACAAACTGATGATAAGAACGTTTTAGTATGGACCATGTATTTTGATGGGGCCAATACTAAAGATTCAGCAAGTGCAGGGGTAGTTTTGATTTCTCCTTCAAAGGAGACTATATCTTTGTCTTTCATGCTCGATTTCAAAACTACTAACAACACAGAAGAATATGAGGCCTTGCTGTTGGGATTAAATTCAGCTAAGGAGATGGGGATAAAAGGTTTAAAGGTATTTGGAGATGCGGATCTCATTATATAATAGGTAAACAATACCTTTCAAGCAAAGCATGTCAGATTGAAAGCTTACAGGGATGAGGTATGGAAAGTACGAGATTCTTTTTCTGTTTTTGAAATTTCCTATATACCCAAGGATATGAATCATCAGGTTGATTCCCTTGTTGTTTCAGCTAGCATGTTTATTCCTCCCATGCCCCCCAGGCTCAGTTATGAGATCCAAGTAAAATATAGACCATCTTTTCCCGACAATATTAAATACTGGAAAGTTTTTGAGGATGATGATGAACTTAACAGATTTCTTCAAGTGGTAGATGAATTTTCTAATATGCATGTTGACCAGCAGAATCTAAATATAGAAGAATCCCAGAAGCCCAAGCTAAAACAAAGATTGGGTCAGCATGATATTGTTCAGCTACCTAACAATTATATACCCCAAGGTTTGGTACCTCTCGGAAAAAAAATTGATCACAATGGCGTTCCCTACAAGCCAGATAAAAAGGATAAAGATCCTATTGTTCATGAGCACAACATAGGGGGTGAAATCTTGCCAAAATTCATAAATCTGTCTTCTGAATTGACTGTTGATCAGAAGTCTGAATATTGAAGCGTTTTGAAATAATTTTTCGATGTTTTTGCTTGGAAATATAGTGATCTAAAGACTTATGACCCTGATATTATTCAACACAAGATCCCTCTTGAGAAAGACACCATCCCTTTCAAACAAAAGCTCAGACCTATTAGTCCTCTTCTTCTGCCTGTGATTGAAAGAGAAATTAAAAAGCTTCTCGATGCCAAGATCATAATCCCTTTGAGATACTCCAAATGGATTGCAAATCTAGTGATAGTAAGAAAGAAAAATGGTGAGGTCAGATTATGTGTGGACTTTAGAAACCTAAACAGATGCTCTAAGAAAGACAACTATCCCCTACCTAAGATGGAACATTTGCTACAAAGGATTTCAGGGGCTAATGTCATGTCTTTCCTAGATGGTTTTTCCGGCTATAATCAGATTTATGTCCACCTCGATGACTAGGAGAAGACTGCATTTACTACTCCTTGGGGTACCTTTATGTACGCCAAGATGCCATTCGGATTAATGAATGTCAGGGCCACATTCCAAAGGGCCATGGACATAGCTTTCATGGGAGAAAAGGACAAGTTTGTCCTCATATATCTTGATGACATCACAGTATATTCCAGCAGTCATGAGGAGGATCTAAAGCATTTAAAAAGAGTGTTCTTGAAATACAGGCAGTTCAGAATCTTGTTGAATCCCAAAAAGTCCCAGTTTTCTCTCAGAAAAGGTAATCTCTTAGGCCACATCGTCTCAGCAGAAGGTGTAAAGATTGATCCAGCTCGGGTGGAAGCAATTCAGAGGTTGTCCTTGCCAAGATAAAAAAAGGATATTCAATCGTTGCTCGGTAAGATAAATTTTGTTAGAATATTTGTGCCAAATTTTGCCGAATTAGTTAAACACATAACATGTATGCTGAAAAAGGGGTCTGAGATAAAATGGACAGACAACCAATGAACTCATTTCAGGATATCAAGCAAGCTATCATGGAATCCCCAACTCTGATCAGCTCGGATTACAGTAAGATTTTCTATGTTTTTTCCTTTGCTTCTTACGACACAGTGGCATCAGTTATGCTACAGACAGATGATGATAATTTGGATCATCCCATTGCTTTCTTCAGCAAAAAACTCAGAGACACTGAACTAAGGTATGATCCTATTGAGAAACAAGCCTATGCCCTCATAAAATATTTAAAATCCTTCAGAATTTATATTCTCCACTAAAAGTTCATCGCATATGTCCCTTCATCCTCCATGAAAGATGTTTTGACTTAGCCTGATATTGACGGAAAGAGAGCTAGATGGATTGCAAAGTTAATTGAGTTAAACATTGAAGTAAAGCCCACCAAATTGGTGAAAGGCTAGGGCCTTGCTAAGCTCTTAACGGAGGAAAATCATGAGCTGCTAAACATTAATTTCATAGGAGAAAGTTCAATGAATTTGCAGACGGAGTTGGCAGCGGATGGACAGCATAGCAGTCAACAAGTGGCAGAGCACTTGTCTTCTTGTGAATGGTATTCAGGTATTATACATTTTTTGCAGAAGCTAGAAGTTCCTCCTGAACTCAACATGACTCAAGCTCGAGCCCTTAAGCTCAGAGCCATCAAATTCTACATTTATAATAATCTGTTATATTGGAAAGACCCTGCTGGTTTGCTTCTCAGATGTTTAGACAAAGAAGAGTCAGTTGAAGTTACACATCAGTTTTATTCAAGTGTTTGTGGAGGTCATCATTACTAGAAGACCATTGTTCATAAAATCCTAAGGGCTGGGTACTATTGGCCTTTCCTCTTCTCAGATGTGTGTGCCTTCGTCAAATCTTGTGACAAATGTCAAAGATTTACGGGAAAACAACATCTAAAATATTTACCCCTGAGACCTATAGTGGTGAATGGCCCTTTTCAGCAGTGGGGTTTAGATTTTATAGGTGAGATAAATCCTTCATCTAGTGGTCATCATAAGTGGATCTTAGTAGCCACAGATTATTTTAGAAAGTAGATAGAGGCGATTCCCACATGGAATGCCACTCACTAGGTAGTCATGAAGTTTCTTTATGAAAATATTTTGAGCAGATTCGGTTGTCCCAAAATGCTGGTAATAGATAATGCAGCGACGTTCAAAACAGAGGCATTAGTAGACATGTGTAAATCAATGGGCATTCAGTTGGTACATTTGACCCCCTACTACCCTCAAGGTAATGGCTTGGTTGAATCTTCCAATAAGAGCTTAATCAAAATCATCAGAAAATTGTTAGAGGAAAACAAAAAGAATTGGGATTCTAAACTGAAATTTTCTTTGTGGGCAGACAGAGTAACTATCAAAAAATCCATAGGAACCTCTCCATTCAAATTGGTCTATAGGACTAATGCTTTTTTTCTTATTCAGTTAGTTTTACCAGTGGCTAGATTCTTTCAGGAAGAGCAAACCGAGTGAAATGATATGGTAAGAAGAATGCTTGATTTGGTGGAACTGCAGCAAGCCCGCAAACAGTTAGTTGATAGATCAGAGGCTCATCAAAAGAAGATCAAAAATACTTTTGACAGAAAGGCGAAGGCAGACAATTTTCAGATTGGTGACTGGGTTCTAAAATGGGATGCTCTTAGATAGGATAAAGGCAAGCATAACAAGTTCGATTATTTGTGGACCAGTCCTTTCATGATAACCCAAGTCCAGAATAACAACACTTTCATGTTGCAAAATCTGGGAGGTGAGGAAATGTTCGGTGGCCTGGTAAACGGGCGGTTTTTAAAACTCCATTTTTTCTAAGGCTGTGAAGCCTAGACATTGTAATATTAGTCTTAGTTTTTATTTTTTGCAGAATAACTCCATGCCCAATGGAAGCACTAGCATATAGTTTTTAATTTTCTTTTTTCAGGAAAGGCATTGATTCTATGGTTCTTGAAACCTTTCATGGAGGTGTTCATCCCCAATAGGAGCCAGTGTTATCTCCTCAAATAAATTGGTGGAAATTTTGCTTTTGAGGTGATAGGTTGTGGTCTAAATTTTATTCCTAAATTTTTGTAAGTAGGTTAGAGAGTCTATATTCTGTAAATAAGCTCAAAAGAAATTTTGGATTTGGTTTAGTCAAGCAAAAGTCAGAATCTCAGGTTTCGGTGGTTTAGGCGAGCCTGAAATGTGCTCATTAACCACTGAAAGCCTTTGTTCCCGGCAGTTAAGTGGTCAAAGCAAGAATGTGGTTAACCACCGAAAGCGTTTCAACAATAAAAATGGAAAGCATGTGTTTTCGCACGAGCTAGTTGTCAAGTTGGCACAATGATGAAAATGTAACCATCGAAAGCTCATCAAGTCGGAAGGTATGCACGTTCTAATGGTGTCTATCTGAAAGTTTGAAGCCCATGTTGTCCTTTCAGCCGCATTTGTCTTTTAAAAATCTAGACACATCGGTGATACTGAAATTCATGCATGTTGTCACGGAGCCTCCCTCCATTTCCATTCGCAAGTACACGATCTATCATGATCCCATTTATCCCTCATTAAATCCTCATTCATTATCATTTTAAATTCTGGAGATTACTGAGATCATCTTGAGTTCGCGATTTCATCAAATTAAACATGTTTCCAGAGATCCTAATCCTGTTTCCCCTGGTCATTGTCAAAGCGCCAATAGAGTCCAACGATCGCTCTCAAGTCAATTAAGCCAGGTCAATTTATCAGGCAAGTTCAAAACCCATCCTGTTTCAAATTTAAATGAATATACCACCGAAAATCTAAAATTTCAGCATCCTCTCAGTCAATTTGTCGCCCGAAACTTGGTTAGCATTTGAGCCCGGTGATCCGAATTTTGTGTCACCCTGTCCCACCGGCTCTTCCATGAGTTATACTCTCTGTGTTCCTAAATTCTAGAATCTTTGTCTCCCTGGATGCTCAGTTTCCCATAATCGCATGTACAGTCAACATTGACCAATGTCGAAAGCAGGGCCAGTTTTGAGGTCTGAGGTGGATGGGGTTTGGTACTTGGAGGCGCACCCAGATGTAGCAGAGTTTTTCAAACAAGCAGAGGTATTCGCATAGTGTGAAAAACTGACCAGTTTTCATCAACAAGTAGTTGAATCTTTTGCAATTGTATATGATGGAAGGTATGCCAAGATAGGGAAAGAAGATATTATCATAGATGAAGCTTCTATAGCAGAGTTTACAGGTCTTCCACGGAGAGGAAACTGTTGGTTTAAATCTACAGTGCCATCCAACATTGAATTTAGATCATATCTATTTCCCATTCACAAATATCTGATCTGGAAAAAGGATATCCCTATGTCCTCCTTGCAACCACAGTGGCAATCCTTGTTAAAAGCAATCTTTGTATATATTACTTGTGAAGGGCAGTATAATAGAGTGATGTTCTATCACTTTAAACTTCTTAACCATTTTACAGGTAGAGAACCAATAAATCTACCTTTCTATTTCCACAAGACTCTTACTAAAATGGACAGACAAGTTAAAGCCAAGCCTACTAAGGTTGCTAGCAGACTATCTCACCAAGGGCTTATTACTCTTCTTGTCAAGGAAGCTTTGCAGAGGAAACAGGTTGATTGGGGTTTATTTCTTTTCTGGAATGAATTCCAAACAGAGAAACCACCAGAAGTTGAAACTAAAAAGACCAGTGGCAGAAAGACTATTACTCCCAAAAGCAGTCATAGGAAAAGGAAAGGAATCTCACCACCAAGAGATCCCATAGAATTATCCTTTTTCAAGAATAAAAGAATCAAAAGAAAACTGTAGTTTGAAGGTGGGCAGTCCAAGGACCCTGCTACAGGAAATAACCCTTTAAACCTACCTTACAATGATTCAGAACCGGAACAAGAATTGGCAGAGACATAGGGTAATGTATAGACTGAACAGGGTGTAGACTATTGTTCCAATTTACCTTCGCCAACTCCTCCAGAGGCACACAGTCCACCAGTGGCAGAAGCCTCTTCAAGTAATCCTAAAACAGCTAGATCACGGAAAATCAACAAACTCCTACAACAGGTCTATGAAATGGAAGTCCTGGAAATGGTGATTAAAAAAGATAATACAGACCTGACTGACAGAAATGCAGAGATTTTCAAAATAAACCAAACCCTCAAAGAGAAGCATGACAATATTAAAGACAGAAACAGGGTATTGATCAGGGAAAACATGAAGTTGTATAGACAGCTTAGAATTCTGAGGTTGAAGTTAAAGGAGTTTCAATCACCAGAACAAGAGAAAACTGGATTAGAAAATCTGGCTAACTTAGCTACGATCATGGTAGACACACCAGAGCCTTCCACATATCCAGTAGAAGTTCGCAGATCTACACGAACAAGGGTTGCCTCATACAAGAAACCTTGAACATAAAAAAGGGATCCAAGGTAAGCATTTTTGCAATTTTGAAGTTTTCTCAAAGCTGAAGTTTCAGTGGTTTAGGAAAATAGGACAATTTTTCATTAACCACTGAAAACAGGACTTTCGGTAGATAATTCCCTCAGGAGATTTCTAAGTTAACCACCGAAAGCCTGTCATTTCCAGAATGATCAAGTTTTTACACAGATCGAAGTTTTTTGAGCTGGAAAGGTTTGAAACCTCTTCGAATGAACATTTGATGAATTGTCAAGACAAATCCAATAGTTATTTTTGATAGATTATGGAAAGAGGAGGTGTTTCAAAGGTTTTTGGTATCTTTGACAAAGACAGAAAATCAGGACACTTTCTCACATCAACAAATTCGAATTTGTTTCTCTTGGAGAGTCATCATTCAACCTTGGGAGGCTATCCTGCACTACACCAGGACTCAACAAGAGAGGAAGACCATGAAATCTGGGATTGACCTCATTTTTGGGGATCATCCTACATCTTTTGCAACTAAATTTTGATTTATTATCTTTAGCATATTTGATCCATGTTTTCAGGATCTCAAAACTGCTTTGTAAAACTATAAAGCTAAAGGTAGAATAGGAAACAAGGGTTCGACTTTGGAGGCTTTTTTCATATTATGTAACTCAAAATCCCCATTTTCATATTGAGTAATACAAGCCTCTTTTGCTATAACTTGTTCAGATTTCACCTTCTTGTCTATTCTATACTTGCACGTGGATCTTATATTCATGTCATTATGCTTGTTTATGCTCGATAACTGTCATCTTATCACTGCATTCATAAGTTTAACTTTGCAAGTATTTCTGTGATTATTATAATTGGCCATTCATATATGCCTCATATGTGATTCTGCTGATATAATAGTTATTTCTTCATTCATCCCTTTATTTGTAAACTCTCTGAACATTTGTGGTTAAAGCCTTGTCCATCTAAATGTGTTTATGCATGATTTGAGTGAGAAATGATTCAGTCCTCCGACTTGATCCAGAACCCACACTTTTATTGAGAAAATACTTACCAAAAGATTAAGTTACCAGGAATCTCTGACTTACAGCCTAGGAGAGTTTCCTGGAGTGATAACACCTACTTTGGGACATGTTCTCACCATAGAGTGCATGAGAACCATAACATCTTATGGTAGACTTGTTCCTGCCAAAACTTAGACAAAAGAATCAAAGAATCTAGGGTGGTGCTATCACCCTTCATCCATATATATTGTTATCGCTCAATTTGTACGTATTCCAAAGGAAAAGATTAAGGGAAGGAAAATCGGCGTAACAGGAGGTTATCCTATCACTGTCACCTCAATAGGATACCTCTTTCTATTTAGGGTTGATGGCCCATGGGTGACCTGAGGGTTTGAGAAGGCAAAGGTTAAAGTTTCTATAAAAGTATCCCCTCTCACAAGTCACACTGGTAAGAAAGTCTCAATTTTTTAACCAATGAAGTAATGAAGTGCTTAGATGTACCTTCCCAGAACAAAGAAACAAGAAAACGATATCCTTTGCAAGTACAACCTGTTGTTAGTACTTCATAAAACCATGGACTTATCAATAAAAGCAATAGTTGTTGTATGATCAAGAAAACCGAATTGTATAACAAAAATGTTTATAAGATGATAGCTTCATAATAAATTCCTTGAAATAGATTCACAATGACCCAAAATAATCACTCATTAATAGCAAATTACTAGCATTTGTTAGATGCTAATTAGGAAGTGTATAAATCAACTTTACAATTTCTTTTAGGTGATTTTAATGATGCAATAGGTGGTTGTAGCTTGATTTTGTAACAGAAGCAAGTAGGTTATCTAATTAGTCTACTCTAGGGTTAGAAGAAGTTAGTATATAGCTTGGGGTAAAAAAATTTAGAGTAGTTTTCATCAATCACTCAAGTGCAAGGCTTAGACCAGTGCTTTTAGGGTTAATGGAGTCTCTTTTAGAAGCAACAATCTTGAGGGAAAAAATATAATAGTAGATTTGGATACAAGAAGGTCAATGATTGAAGTGTTGGTAACCCAAGGCTTCAATCACTAAACCCTAGGGGGGGAATAGCCACTAGGAAGTAGGTAACCCTAGGCCCTAGTGGTTTTCCTCCTTCTTTAGCTCAAGGAAAAAGTAAATGATGGCTAGATGAAGCTAAGGATGTTAGGTTGTTGCAATGGCAAGGCCCTTAGCACAAAGCTTCAAGCAAGTAGGGTTTCTAGCATAATCTAGTAGGTGAAAAGTTGTTAAGGCAAAAACAATAATATGTGCTTTAGCCTCCTAGGGTTTTAAGCTGGCAATTTCATAATATTGGAAGAAATGCAAGATAAATAAACCATAACCATTAAAATGAAGAATAATTGCAGAAAATTTACTTACATTCACCAAGAATCATCTAGCAATAGGCCTAGTTGAAGACTTCCACCAAGAAAAATGCTAAAATACACCAAAAATCGCCTCCTTCAAGAATTGTGCACCAAATTTAAGCCAATAAACCCTAATTAGGGTGCAAATTTTAGGCCTCACTTAAGTGTGAGTGAAAGATGATGAAAAATAAGAGAGATTTTTGCCTTATTTATATAGTTAAAATGACCTTTAATTTACAAATTAGGTCAAAAAGGCTGACATGGCTAGTTTACATGTAACATCCAGTTTTTACATAAAAATGACAAATTAAACACTAAATCAAGCAAAAAAGGTGACGACATGCCCCTTTACGATGATGTTAGGCCTCTTTGGTGAAACGTTGTCCTCTAGAAGCAAAATGTTAGGCCTCCCAAGGCCTCTGGATCAAGCCACTTGACACACAACTACCTCCAAAATGTCCATCAAACACTAGGTGATGTCAAGGGTCACATAGGTGATGCCATGGGCCTTCCAAGGCCAACTTCATAGTGGGAGGGAAATACCCCCTTGGTTCGAGGCCTGCCAAGTTGTCTCTGGTGGAACATCCTCCTCTATCTTTGGTGCAAGCCTCTAACATGTGTATGCCCTTGGTTGGGGTCTCATCATCCATCTGATGGGATTTTAGCCCTATGGAGGTCCAAACTAATCATATCCCCATGTGTACCTATTTTTCGGGTGTGGCCCTACAACAAAAACAAGTACTCCCTCCATGGGATCATAAGTCACAGGGATCATAGCAATGTCAATCACATATAATAATCAATTTATCTAAACATGTGCATAAAACCCCCCTTTCCCAGAAAAGTGCTCAAAGACATTGTGCTATTCTACAATCTAGATTTGGAGAGGACATCGGTAGGTCCTACTAGGATAATTATCATTGGACATGGGATGTTTCCAGGTGAAGACAAATCCAGGCCATGTAAGTGGATGAGGTGGTGTAGGGATGTTTGAGCAATGGGTGCAATGATGACAGGGGAATGTATGGCTTACCCGTGGGTGCCTGTGAAGAGGGTGAGTTGCACCTTGTCATGGATGAAAATGTTTCCTAGTCCATTCAATTCCTTTTACCTTTTTATCTTATTGCTTTTTCTTTCAAGAGACTAGTTAGGGGACATTGCTCGGGCGTGGTGACCAGTGGTGACAATGTTACCCACAAGCATTTCATGGAGATGATAAGGTTGGCTCATGATGAGACCCCCTTTCTCTTGGCTATGCCACCAAGAGACACTACCCTGGTGTGGTGACCAACTGAATGGTAGTGTCATACCGCTACATTCCCATGAACCTAATAGGTTGGATTGTGATGAGACCCCCTATCCTCCAACTAGGTCTTGATTTTATTATTTTATGGATCCCTCTGTTTCTTGTTGAGAAGCCTTTTACTTCTTTCTCAAGGATCCATGGGCAAAGCATATAAATGTTTTTTTCTTTGGATTTTATCTTTTTCCAGCTACTTTTACCCTCTAGGCCTTTATCCCCTTCTTCCCACAAGGTAAGGTACAACCCTTTGCTAGCTTGGCAAACCCAATGCCTGAACCAATGTAGGGAATGGATGAGAGGGAAAAAGATGAAAAGTGATAATTATGGTGGGAATGGACGATGACCTTTCATGAACCGATCCAATGGAAATTCACACCCTATGGGAACCAAATTTTTAGGGCATCCTGTCACTCCCCCCTTGTGTGGACAAGTGGAAAGGCATAAGGTCCAAGCACACATCAAAAGTAAAAAGAATTAAATGCACATATTCAAATGTTTTGATAATCAAAGTGACACATACCATGATACCCGTACTCCTTACCTCATGGAGTAAGACCCACTGTTGCTAAAGGACCAGGCCGACAGGATGGATGTTGATGATGCTGACAAGATGGAGGCGCTGAAGAAGAAGGATGGTCCCTCCAAGGCTAGGCTCAAGTCAATATGGATCTTCATACTCCATGTCTAGGACCTGTGGGACTCACGACATAATATCCTTATTTATCCCTAGGCTAGGGGATAAAATATATAAAAATCAAGTAAAAACTAATCTAGAAAAGAAAAATTTTACATCTTTTCAAAAAATTATAAACTAAGCATGAAATCAATATGCAAGTAGAGAAAAATGAAAAATGAAATGCATCTTAACTAATATGAAAAATCGAGATGCAAATGTAGGAAAAAAAAATGACCTACCTACTTACCTAGGGCCTTGGGGCCCTGAAGATCAGGTGATCGATGATGTCAGGTGAAGTCATACAACCAGTGCAACCAGCTGATCATCTCATCAAAGTATCTCCACATGTGCTTAATCATGTAATACAACAAAGATAAGTCAAGCACATAATTATCATGAATATAAATACACATATAATCTATCATGAAATAAAACTCATGGACATGGGTGGGAGGGAGGAAATCCTACTGGAAAGAGAAACCATCAACACGATCATCCTAGCGGAAAGTGTAGCCACAGGCCTGATCAATCCATTTATGAATAAGGGTATCATATGTAGATGACGGCTTGTCTTCATATTCACTCAGAAAATCACTACTCCATGAATCCTAAGAAAGGATAAGAGATCCCAAGAAAACCTATTGGTTTCTAAAACAAGGGAAAATGAGGTGAGGCATAGCCTCACATATAGAGAAAAACTCCTCCCTCATATTTAGGAAACGTCGCTTCTTTATCTGCAAATCCCCACCAAAATTCTCAACATGAAAGTGCTTTCGCTTGGTAGTGTGGACCTTGGAATTCCTTGGGATAGTCGTGGGTTGGTGTCTATCAACATCTGAGCTCAACGACTGAAAATCATCGCATAACAAATATGTATCAAGGGATGACTGAATATCATCATGAGCATGTTGCAACAAGTCATCCTCGAAGGGGTGAAACAAATATGTATTCATATCATCACAAGGCTTCCAAACATATGAATCATACATGTATGAAGACCATTTCTCTTATGATGAAAACTCAACCTCTTTCTCTTGAGGGCTACCTTCAATGTCATAAATAGGATCTCTATCAATTATTAAGCAACCCACATCCCATCTATGTCTCCCAACCTGTATGAAATCATCAATGTGGTCGTCAACTATATCTGATGGTTGTTCCATGAATTTATCTGCATCATAGGATTTGATTACTTCTTCACAAGACTATAGGACTTCATTCTCTTCAAAATGGAAAACAAATACCAATGTCTTGTTCAGGCCTTTTGCAAGATAAACTTCATTGACATCCTTTTGGAAATTTCTTCATTTCCAAAGTCATGGAACAAAACATCATCAAAGTTTTCAAAAGGATTATAACTCATCGTATTCTCTTCTTGATGTGAAGGATAAGCAGAGGTCTGGATGTCTTCATAAAGTGGAAGGGCAGATACTTCATCTTCATGTGTAGGAGGAGAACAAGGTTGAATGATATCATCTTCGTCAAGAGACGGAATGGATATCAATGTCTCCTTATACTCATCAAGGTCTTCTTCTTCTTGGCAAATTTCTCCATGGATTTGTTATTTAACAAAGTCTTTGTCATCTTTAATAGGATCATAGAATTCACAATATTGATCTTGATCTCTAATGAGTTTGTAGACTTCCTTGAGTATGGAGAGAGGCTCGTCGTCATTTGGGAATTTTTCTTGGTACCCATAATTCTCGGTTACAGCATCGTATAATGAATTTGTTCCATAATATGCAATTGCCACTTCCCAGGCGTAGTTTAGGGTAGGAATTTCCTCATAATTTTCAAGGATGGTGCTATACTCTTCTTTTCTATGTTGACAGAACTTAACCATAAACCACTTGCCAGGAGAAAGTTCTATCAACTATTTACAAAGTTCATAATCTTATTCTGTGCTTTTCTTGAGGCACTCAAAAATTTCCTCATTGTTATTGTCAACTTCTTTTTTTTCAACTGTTGCTTCAAAAAACTCTAGAAGAATCATTCCTCTCAAGTATTCAATAGGATCAAGGTCAAAACCTTCTCTCGAAAAAGCATCCTCCAGGTCCTGAATTGAATCTTCAATAATTTGAACTTCTAGTCCCTGACGTTTAAGGAACTCTCTAATGAGGATCGTTAAAGAAGATATACTTCTTGGCTTTCAAAAATTATTGATCCAATCCCTTTGCTCATTTCCCAAGGACAGCAAGAATAATCGTAGGAATACATCCTCATGTAGTACACTCACATAGTAGATGCATCTTGCAAACTCAACAATGTGCACTGTGACTGATAATGGGTGACCATTGAAGTTTGGGAGGACATCAAATTGGTTTGTCGGGCATTTGTTTGGATATCCATCAATATCTTCGATATCCAAGGCCTTGTATGTTTCATTAAAGTGCCACATAGCCATGTTTCCATTACTTAGGGTAATGCCTCAATGGAGTCACCATATGAGCTCAAGGCTTATCAAAGGACGGAAAGGGGAAAGGAAAAAGTGAGTTCCGGAAGGTGGAGTCACCAAATGAGCTTGAATAAGATCTCATCAAGGGTGGAAAGGGAACATCCCTTGGGTGGAGTCGCCAGGCAAGATAGGGGACAGGCTTTGGGATAGCTTGCAAAAGTGTCGTTAGGGTTCGAAAGAGGATTCAAAATCCTCCTCGGAAAAAATGCCAAAATGTTATCATACAAGTTGTAGGTTGGGAAAATCCCTACCCAACCACCAATTGGTGACAAATATGAGGGAACCTACCCACTGTCACCTTAGGCAGGTGTCCCCATCACTTTAGAGGTGAGGTAGTCACCTCAAGGGGGGAATCTTGATGACCTTAGGGAAAAATGAGATGGAAAACGGTAAGTATGAATGGATGTCCCTAGAGGTCAATTATAAGTGGTATGAAGATCTTGGGAAAGAGTCTTGAGAAGGTTCAAGGGTTTCCAAATGAGTTGAGTGACCTGCCAAGTGTGAATACATGCTCGAGACACAAAGAAAACCAAGCATATAATGTAATATGTTAGTTGGAAAAGAAACTTAAGCTTGTTGTACCTAATTGCATCAAAATTAAATGATATATATCAACTCAATAAAGATAACAAAGGCTTCAATATAAGTGCTAAGTATATGATAAATAAACAAGAGACAAAGCTAGTGAAAGCTAGCTCAACTCACCAATGATTAAGTAATAACTTTAGCACAAAAAAGAAAGGATGAAACAAAAGGTTGTTGTAGTGATATTATCATCCTTAAAGATGTAAAAAATAAAAATTAACAGCAAGGAAATCATCCACTAGAAACCACTCCTAACTAGCCCAATAGGTGTGCTACATTTAGTAGAAGGTTAGGGTAAAATTAGGGCTAAATCCTAGGGTTAGTTTAGGAGTTATTAAGGGTTAGAGGGTTAGTTTTTTGCAGCCCTAATGGTTGTAGGTTATTTTTGTAAAAGTAGAAATAAGTTGTGGTTGAAATGGGATGCCTCAATGTGGAAAGGGAGCCAAAGGCTCAAGGAACACTTTCCCAAAGAGACAACTTTAAAACTTGAAAATTCACGTTTACCAAGGCAACAATTTATTTCTCCAATGCAACAAGTAAATGACTAGTGCCTTTAAAAAATGTGTTAATGGAGTCAAGAAAAGAAAGAGCTAGAGGTACTATTTCATTGGGGGTGTAAATCCTTTTACTCCCCAAGGAAAGTATCCCTAGCTAGGGTTTGAGCTAAGAGGGTGTATGCCATTATACTTCTCTTAGAAAACCCTTGTTAAACCAATAAAATTTAAGTATAAAATTATGGAGACTAAGGTGGGGGTGTATGCCCTTATACTTCCCACCTAGCTCTAGAAAAATAACCTTGAATTGAATAACAGATGATAGCACAATGTAAAAAGATTACCAATTCTAGGAAAAAGCTAAGACAAACCACCACAATAGCTAGAAAATATCCTTCCAAGGCTAGAATATCACTTCCATCAAAAAATAATACAAAATATAGCCATAAACAAGAGCACATGACAGAGAACTATCCAAAGAGAGTGAAAATTGTCCAATACTTCTCCAAATGGGAGAGTTATGTCTTAAAATGAGATCTTATGATCTCTATTTAAACAAAATGTCTCCAAAATAGTTTGTCCACATAATATTAGGGTAAACCACAAGAATAGGGGTCAAAAACCATAATATTATCCCTTTTACAAAATAATATTTAAAAATTCACTTAAAATTTACTTTTACACAAAAATAAACCCTAACTTAAGTTGACATCACCCCTTTAGGGGATGTTTTGACACTAGGAACAAGTTGTTGGTGTTGGAGGAGTGTAGTTAGGATTCTAAAATCCACATGGCAATCATCCAAGTCATTTTCTTCATGGTCAAAGCCTCATTCTTCTCAGAACATCCTTGTGCCAATGAATGGTAACCTCACCACCAAACCCAAGCCCCCCTAGGTGACATCATGCCTCCAAAGGTGACATTTTTCCTCTTCTAGGAGAAATGTTTGGCATGTGAGAGCTAGGTCATGTTGTACACAATGTATCCTAGGCCTATGAATGTTCATCTCTCTCATTTTTCATGCAGGCCCTTGGCATCCACCTGTGGGATTCAAGCCCCATGGAAGCCCAAGCTAGGCTTGTTCCTCCAAAATTGTCCACCAACTAGGTCCTGCAAAAACAAATAAGCACGCCTGCAAAGGATCTCAAGTAAAACTATCATGATGAGTAAATCAAACCAATAAATGAGACACATAATCATGTGCATCAAATATTACCATGTCAAACAAGTAAGTGCTCAAAGACATTATGTGACTTTCCTAGTTTGGATATGGCAGGGTTGACGAGGTGTCCTATTGGGTAGATATTTCCTAGGTCAAGGAGTGTTTCCCAAGTGATCCATTTCTAATCCATGTAAAGTGGATGAAGTGGTTAAGGATCAAGACTCATTGGGAATTGTGTTCATGACATACAAGGGGTTGTAGTATCTCATTCATGGTTTCCTTAGTAGAGGGTGTGTGGCACCTTCGTTTGAAATGCAATTTTTTCCAAGCCCATCGTTTTTTCATTCTTTATTTCTTTCATAATTTAAGGACAAGTTGAAGGCCATGTCCAGATAATGACATTGTCACTCACAAATACCTAGCGGAAATGAGAATGTTGTCTCATGATGAGACCCCCTTTCTCTCAACCATGCAATTGAGAGCCATTACCCTGGCTTGGTGACCAGATAATGGTAATGTTATACCACTAGATATCCATGATCATGATAGGCTAGCTCGTGATGAGACCTCCTATCCTCCAACTAACCCTTTAAGAATTCATAATCATTATTCTTATGGGTCCCCCTTTTCTTACAAATATTTTTTTCATCGCTTTCTTGGGGGATCCCTGGGTGAAGCATCTTGAAGGTTTATATATATGATTTTATATTTTACCCAACAACAATCCCTCTAGGCCTTCATCCCCTTCTTCCCATAGAATGAGAGACAACCCCTTCTTGGGTCAATACACCCTAAAATCCCAAGAGAAAAGGAAATGGAAGGCTTTAAGTGATGAAAAGTGGTAAGTATGATCAGGAATGTTACGATGGTTTTTCAAGGGAGTTCCTAGTTGAAAACCCATCCCGAGGAAAGACCAGTTAGTAGGGAACAATGTCAACCACCAAGGTGAAATAGGGAAAATGGAATAATTTCCAAGCATATGTCGTGAAATCTAAAGCAGTCTAAGATACAACATACTCATATGCCTCGAATATTGAAATGGAACTCACCATAATACCCGACTTGTACCTCATGGAGCAAGGCCCAGTGTCTCTTGGAAGCCAGCTGGTGTGGTGGATGTCATCTGAAAATCCTGACCTTTGTGGTGGTGAGAAGGGTCTCCATATGTGCAAGTAGATATTGTTGGTCATGTAGTCTCTCAGCACTCCATATATGCAACCTGAGGGCCTCAATACATAATCTCCTTAGTTATCCCACAAAATGTGGATAACACTTCTCCTTTAAATCTTCGATAAGGACAAAGGGAATATTTTGATGCAGAAAGGAATCCTCGAGATCCTGAATAGTATCTTCAAATTTATGAGTTCTAGGGCCCCAATCCTTAATAAATTCTCGAACAAGGACCATTGGAGATGATATAATTTTAGTCTTACAAGAATGTATGATCCAATTTGTTTTCTTCTCTTCAAGCGATAAAAGGAACAACTGTATTGTCACATCCTCATGATCATAATTTAGGTCTAAGATAAGCTGAGTGAACTTGAAAATGTGTGCAATGGCCAAGGACAGGTGACCATCAAACTTTGGGATGATATCGTACCAATCTATTGGGCATTTGTTCGGATACCAATAAACATTCTTGATATCCAAGGATTTGTATGCCTCATGGAAGCACCATAATGTCATGCTTCCATTATCTGGGAATTCACTTCAATGGAGTCATCAGATGGAATCGCCGGGAAAGCTAGAAATTAATGGCTTTGGGATTAAAGCTTGCCAAAATGTCGTTAAGGCACGAAAGAGGATTCAAAATCCTCCCCGGCAATGACATCAAAATGTTATCGCATAGATTATAGGTTGGGAAAATCTCGAACCAATCCACAGATGTGGGACAATTGTAGGAATACCTACCCACTTTCACCTTAGATAAGTACCCCCCTCCCCGCCACTTTAGAGATGATGTGATCACCTCAAGGAGGGAATCTCGGTGACCCTAGGGGGATTGCAATGTAAAGTGAGATAATGGAAGATGAAACCCCTATAGGTAATAGTAAGAAGTGGAAAATGGCTTGTGTAAGATGTCTTGTTGGTAATGGTAGGTTTCCAAAGTGAAGTGTACCTACATAAGAGTATGATACCTACCTAAGACAAGAAAAAATGAAGAGATACAAGGAAAAATATCCAATGGACAAGAAAGTGAAGCTTGTTTTCCTATATCGCAGTAGTAAACAAGAATATATATCAGCAAGTAAAAAAAGATAGTTGCAGAAATAACCATTCAAAGTACAAAATAATTATTGGAAAGTGAAGCACTAAACAAGCAAATAATGTTCCAATACTTATAGCATAAACTTTGAAGGTAAAAGAGGGCTACTTAATGATGTTTTCATACATATATTAGGGAAGCCAATTAGATGTAGAAAATATTTTCTACAGAAACAAATTTCAACCATAAAAATTAGCAAGTAAACAGTCAAAAAGTTAGCCAATAAGAAATAGAACAATAATAGTGGCTTCCAAGCAAATTTCCACAGTTGAAAAGCAAGTTAAAGTAAAAGTTTGAATGTGATTTTTGCAGCCCTAATGGTTGTATATTTTAATTGATTATAACCAGAGAACTACCAAGCCAACCTAGATGCCTTAGTGGCTTGAGAAAGCTTAAGACACTAGAAGAGATTCCAACTTAAACAAATTCAATATCTCTCAAAATCACGTGTACCAATGCAAATAGTAGATTAGTTCCTAGTTTATCGGGTTATGGAATCTTGGATGTATGAGTTGGATCCACAATATCTCTAAGGGTGTAATCCCTTTTACTCCCTAGAGCATGAAAAAACAACAAAGGTAAACCTAGGAGGGTGTAAGCCCTTTTACTCCTAGTAACCTTGCAAAAATTGACTTATCAACTAGCAAATAAGATGAAGCTTGGTGGAGGGTGTATGCCCTTATACTCCTCCAAGGGTTTTACACAAGAGCAATATGAAACAAGAAGAAACTACCAACAATTGCAGAAATTTCCTTACCGATTCCACAAGATAGCAAGATAAAACCCTAGTTTTACGAAGTATATTCCATCCATATGCAAGAACAAGCCTCAAAGAATGGTAGCACACCACTTTTATCCACAAGAACAAGTACTAGCATCCAAAAAATTGCATAAGAGAGAGAGATATGTAATTTTCCCAAGAGGGGCGAAAATTTCAGCCAAGTAGCTCTTCTCACATGAGAGAGTTATGTTAAAATGAAATGAAATAGGTCTTTATTTATACAAGACCTCAATAATAAGTTTTTCCATAGAATATTAAGGTAAACCACAAAATAGGGAGGCCAACCTTCCTTATTTTTCTCCTTTACAATTTAAATTTGAATTTTACACAAAAAGAAACCCTAAAGATGACGTCAAGCCCTTCTAGGGTGACGTTTAGGCACAATTGACAAGTCGTTGAGCATAGGGAGGAAGTTGTTGGGATTCCAAAGGCCTTCCCTTCATGCACTAGAGTCTTCTTCATGGTGAAATGGGTCCTCCTCAACACAAGGTGCCAAGTGTCCATCAAATCATCATCACCACCATCAAACCCTAGCCCTAGTCAAGACGTCAAGCCCCAAAAGTGTGGTGTAAGGCCTCCAAAGGCAAGTCGTTGGGATAGATAGGGCTAGGTACCAACTCCTAGGTCTCCTCTCTTTCCTCCAAAGGCAACGCCCAACCTCTATATTTCCCCAAATTCTGGGCCATGGCATCCAATATGTGGGATTCCTTCCCCAGTGAAGGCCCAAGCTGGGTTTGTTCCTCCAAAACGTCCCTTAGACAAGGTCCTACAAAGACAATTGAGTGCACGCTCAGAGGGTCTCAAGTCAAATGTATCATGGAAAGTAAAATCGCATTTAATACAAGAGCCACATAAACATGTGCATCAAAACTACCTTATCAAATTAAACAAGTGCTCAATGACCCTTTGCAATTTTCCAAGTTTAGGTATGGGAGGGTTGTCAAGGTGACCTATTAGGTGAGTCATTGCTCAGGTCAATGGGGTGTTTCCTAGGTGGACCCTCTCTAAGGCAGGTAAGAAAGATGGAATGGATGGGTATAATACTTTTAGGAATGTGGTTCATGACATACAATGGCTTGTATTTTCTCATTTATGGGTGCCTTTGTAGAGGGTGTGTTGCACCTTCATTTTCAATGCATCATTTTTCCAATCCCATTTATTTGCCATTAATTTATTTAAGTCCAAAAAAATTGGGTACTCCAAATGGGTAACATAAGACTTGGAGGCAGTACCACAATGTCGCTTGAAGCCAGAGGTACACATAGTGCCATGTGGGTAAAGAAAAGGGTATAACGCACTTGTGTAGATCCCTCAACAAGTGGGACATTTATATATGTGAAATTGTTTCTTGCAGGTCTTTGATTTTTTTTTTTAGGAGAAATGTTTCATCGTTCTCAAGACCTCTTTGGGTGAGCATATGGAAGGTTATAGTTTTGGATTTTATCTTTTTCCAACTACATTCTCTCTGGGCCTTCAACCCCTTCTTCCAATGAAATTAGGTACAATTCCTTCTTGGGTCAATACACCTGAAAATCCCAAAAGATAAGGAGACAAAAAGGATGAAGTGTGAAAAATGATAAGTATGATTGGGAATCGTACGATGACTCATCAAAAAGACCTCTTAGTAGCAAACCTTTCCCCAAGGGTGACTACTTACTAGGGCACAATGTCAACCACCAAGGTGAAATAGGGAAAAGCACATAATTTCCAAGCAAACATTCTATAATCAAAAGAAAATTTAAATGCAACATACTAAAATGCCTCAAGTATTAAAGTGACACTTAACATAATACCTTACTTGTACCTCGTGGAGAAAGACCCATTTACTTAAGGAAGCAAGCTGATGTGGTGAATGTCATTGTGATGAACCGAGAATGTGTGGTGGTGAAGTGGGTCTTTGTCTATGCATGTGGGTGTTGTCAGTCATTTGTCTCTCGGTACTCCATGTCTGCAACATGAGGGCCTTGAGACATCATCTCCTTAGTTATCCCTAGAAATGGGGGATAACAAGGCAGACTTCCCTAAAATAGTTATCTCTCATTTTATGGAAAAATTATTAAACAAAGACCACTCTAGAATTATTTCCCAATTTAATGCCATACAAGTTATGGATAACATGACACAAGAAATCCACCCAGCCTTGCATCTAGTCCTTGACAAACATCATTAGGTATTTGAGATGCCAAAGGGTTTGCCCTCTTCTCGAGGAGAGCATGGCCATGGAATTCCCCTGATTCTAGGAATTCAACCACCAAATGTACATCCTTATCGACACCCTTTTCACAAAATAATGAAATGGAAAAGATCATTCATGAGTTGTTGAAGGCAAGGGTCATAAGTCCTAATGAAATCCCTAACTCATCACCAGTGGTCATGATATTAAAGAAGGAAGGAACTTGGTGTTGTGTCCTAATTTTTGGGCTCTCAATAAGTTAACAATCAAGGACAAATTTCTCATCCTTGTTATTGATGATCTTGATGAATTTCATGAAGCAAAGTTTTTCACTAAGCTTGATCTACATTCAAGATACCACCAAAATAGGATGGAAGAGGCAGATATTCCAAAGGTAGCCTTCATAACACACGAAGGTCATTATGATTTTCTAGTGATGCATTTATGCCTTTTTAATGCTCCATTCACTTTCCAAAGTCTCATGAACAAGATTTTCAAACCCTTCCTACACAATTTTATGCTAGTATTCTTCGTTGATATATTGATCAATAGTAAAGCATGGGAATCACACATAGAGCATGTTAATAAGTCCTTGCAACTCTTGAGAGACAACCAATTATTTGTGTAGCACTCGAAAGGTGATTTTCGGGCTCCTAAGGTTGAATAGTTGGGTCACATAGTAAGTCGAAAGGGAGTCTGAGTTGATCCCAAGAAAGTGGAGGCTATGAAAGATTGGCCCCATCTCAAACCACTAAAGAGATTGAGGGGATTCTTAGGTCGTACAGGCTACTATAGGAAATTTGTGAAAAAACTATGGAAAAATTGTAGCTCCCCTAACTTGATTCCTTAAAAGGAATTCCTTTGTTTGGAGTGAGGTAGGATTACAGGCCTTCGATGCTTTAAAGGATTCCATGTGCACTACTCTAGTATTAGCAGTACCTAACTTTAATAAGACTTTTGTCTTGGAATCTGATTCTTCAAGCAAAGGTCCTAGAGTACTATTAATGCAAGAAGGACATCCCTTGGCATTCACTAGTAAACAATTATGTGACTGAAATTTAAGAAAAACCACATATGAGAAGGAAATGATGGCTATCCTTCATGCGGTGGAGACTTGGTTCCCATATCTCATAGGGAGGAATTTTTAGATCAATACTAACCATCATAGTCTGAAGTACTTGCTTGAACAATAGTTTTCTTCACCAAAGCAACATAAATGCATCACCAAGATGTTGGGGTATGATTATGAGATCATATATAAGAAGGGTAAAGAAAATATTGTGGCTAATGATTTATCCATGAAATTCAAGGAGGATGGGTCACTCCTTGCCTTATGACGACCAAGTCTAGGATGGATCGAGGAGGTCCACAAGGAACGGCTATTAAACGATACTTTAAACTAGCTCATCCAAGGGCTTCAGGTAGATCCCAACCCACCTAAAAGTTGTACATGGAAACAAGATACATTGTGGTATAAAGGGAACATCGTTATAGCAAAAGATTCAACCCTAAAACAAGTCTTAAAGGAGCTACATTCATCACCAATAGTCAGTGACTTTGGATTTCATAAAACTATGAATGAACTAAACATTCATTCTTCTACGACAACATGAAAATATATGTCCAAAAATTCATAGCGTTTTGTGACACTTTCGAAAGAACTAGGGAGACACAATGAAGATACCAGGAGCATTGCAACCATTACCAATCCCAGCACATATTTGGATAGACATTTCAATGGATTTTATCATGGGACTTCCAAACGCAGGAAACAAATCAGTCATCATGGTGGTCGTTGGTCGTCTTTCAAAATATACTCATTTTTGTGCCCTAACTTGTCCTTTCACTTCTTGCTCAGTGCCCAGGCCTTCATGGATCAAATATTTAAGCTACATGGTATGCCCACTTCCATTGTCTCGGATTGGGACCCCACACTCAACAAGAAATTTTTGCAGGAACTATTTAAACTTCAAGGTACACAATGGATAATGTGCATTGTGTATTGGTAGTCAAACAAAAGTGGTCAACAAGTGCCTGAAACCCTATTTGAGATGTTTTTCTTCTGAAAATTCACACCAATGGGCATAATGGATTCCCCTTCCTGAATGGTGTTACAACACCACTTATCATGGAGATACCAAAATGACACCATATGAAGTTGTTTATGGTCAAAACCCCCTAGCAGTGGAATCCTATGTACCAGGAACCTCCAAGGTTCGTGCAGTAGATAAAACACCTCACACCATAGACATTAGATCAAATTTGCTCCAAAAATGGACCTTGTAAGAAAAAAACGTGTTTGTTGAGTTGGAAATTCAATAACCAATAGAATTTCAAAGAATTGAGTCAATCATGATAGTTGAGTTGGACATACAAAAGTCAAGGATGAATATGTGTTATGTTTCTATTTGACAACATTTAACCATATGTACACTTCAACTTAGTTAAGATCTTGGTGAGATTGTCTCGAGATATGTTCAATAACTTTGAAATATTCAATATGGAATATTGAATATTATTAGCACTTATGTTATTTATTGTATGATATCTATTATCATTTATTTATTATATTTCCATTATTATTATATATCAATAATAATGTGTGCCTCCATTATATATTAGTAATGTAGTGTTATTATTGTTGATATTATGGTAGCTGTGGGAGGCATTTACCTCTACGTGTAAACCTGACGAGAATAGAATATTCTGGGAAGCAAGAAGAAACCCTAATTAATTGGTTAATAACCCTAGAAGACAAGTCAACTCAAGAGAATGACTTCTATTAGGTTATTAGCCTCCAAGAGAAGAAGTCGGCGAAAGGAAATGTTATATACTAAAGAATTAGTACCCATAATGAGAAGTTGGCCCAGGCAATCTACCAAAAATAGTATAAATACATGAGGCCAGTCTTCATTCTGGCCATTATTTCTCAGAACTGCAGAAGCACACGTGTACGCACTGCAGTTGTCCATTTTGTGCGCAAGTGTGGAGGAGAGTTGCTATTGCAGCCGCTGCAACTAGCAGATTTCGATTTTGTCTTGGACTCTCTCCTGGTTATGGTTTGGACTCTCTGATCAGCGCTCGTTACGCTTGCTTGGTGCACTATCCTTGGAGAAAGGTGTGTCACTTTTGTTTGGCTATCCAGCCTAGGGTTTGCTTCCGGAATGATTCTCTAACAAAGTTAAGGTGCTCGAGGGTGACTTCGACCTATGGTTGAATGACAATATTGCTAGATTGTCTATGGTTAAACAAGCACATCCATTACTTTCTAACAATTATATCATATATTTATTAATTTGAAATATTATATAATTATTATATAATATTTAATTAGTAGTTATAAAGTTGTAATATACTTATTAATTTAATATTATATAATTTTTATATAATAATAATCAATAGTGTAGGTTGACCTTTTTCTATATGTACATTAATAGTATTATTTTATGATAGTTATTAATTGATTTTATAATATGACTATAATATATATTTAATATTATTATATCATAATATACATTTATTCTAATGTTAGTCATGTTTACATTCATTCATAGTAATATTATATTATAAATATTAATTCATATTATATTATTATTATATTATATATTCTATATTATTATCATATATTAATAATATTTTTTTTATTCTACTTTCATATTATATATTAATAGCAATTATTTATTGTGTGATATTTATTATCATTTATTGTCTATCCACAAGAATGTAAATTTCTCATTATTATTTTTAACTCTCATCTCGTAATTCTAGATTAGTTTAGCTTATATGGCAATGTGATGTGGCATACACAGCTTTAATGTGGCACACATTATTATTTTATAATTTCCTTAGGAGGCCCATTTTTGGAGAAAATTTGCTCTAATGACACATTATTCATATACTCAAGGACAACTTGTTTATGGTGCAAAATTGAATGAAACAAGAAGTTGATTGGCATAGATCTGAACATTTTTTTGACGAAGAGAATCAAGTGTTTCTTCACCTACAGCTTTATAAACAAACATCACTCAAAGATAAATTTCCCTAGAAACTATCTCTCAAGTTCTATGGCCCCTATCAGATCATACAACACATTGGTTAGGTTGCCTACAAGCTGGCTCTCCCAAGCCACTCCAAGATTCATCCAATATTTCATGTGCCCTACTTGCAAAAGGTTGTGGGATCATATTGCAAAGTGAAAACTAACCTACCATAACTTGATGGAGAAGGATCCATTTAGCTCTAGCCAAAAGCACTATTGGATACCAGAGCGCCAATTGCGCCACCGCACAATCAAAAAAGTATTGATCTAGCGAAAATATATGTAACCAGAAGATGTCACATGTGAACCAGCAAAGATTCTACAACAATTTCCTCACCTTCAACCTTGAGGACAATGCTACTTTTGAAGGGGGGGGGCATGTTAGGGTCCTACCCTAAACCCCTTACTTAAATAAGTTATTAATGTATGAGGCCACCTTCCTTGAATAAGGCCCATTAAATAGTTAGTTAATGGCCACTCATTGTAATAAAAGGTTATTTTTATTAATAAGGCCTAAATTAGTTGGTCGACAGCCCTCATTATAAGGGACACATAGGTAGTTAAAATTATTGACAATTCTTTTGTTAAGAATTGTGATTGCATTTGGAGCATTTCTCTTGGAGGCTACCCTCTTGAAGAAGCAAGTGGACATAACCTTTTATTTTTGCTTATCAAAGAGATATTTCTTAGGGTTTATCTCTTTATTCTCTTATGTTCTTGGGTTTTACACTATATTTTATGTGAATTCTTTGAATTTTTGGGGTTAAGTACACTACACAAACCCTTGCCACAATTTGGGTCAACTCATCAAATAAAGGTTTTAAATAAACATCTATTTTATGTGAAGTCACACTTTTCTTACCTAATATAATCAACAATAACTTTAAGAAATATGACTTTGTTACCAACCAAGGAGGAAAATTATAATTTATCAAAAACACTAACCAAATTAACCAATTAGTATTCATATCTGAGAATGGGTTGACACCATACAAAGCCAAGCCCATCCTTATATTACAATGTTCTTGGGAAAATTTAGGTCATCTATCGTCAAAATCCTTCCACACATGGGAATTGGGGATGTGTCATTGTTTTCCATCAAAGATCCTATTTTGACATACCATTCCATTAGTTCAGCAATTTCCCAACACTTATACATTCAAAGTAATCATGGAATAAGTGGGAAGTGATGAAGAACCTTCTCTAGAGAATTTGATTTTGAACTTGCCATATGTCACTCTTCTTCACACTTTAGACATCGGTTTCATTTGCTTGTGTTTTGTAAAATAGTACACAACCATTCAAACATGCGTGAATGTTTTTATATTCCAAGCCCAACTCGGAAAGTACATACTTACATTTATATTGTGTGTTTGGAAATCTAGAATCAAATGGTAATGAATCCTTAAAAATGATAGTAAGCTCTCAACACTCTCATTTGTCCACCCATGAACCATTTGCAAATTATTGATTTGAAGGATTATTGATAAGACTTAGTTTACAAAAAACATAGACATGTTCACAAGGCAGGCTCATTAACTTTCACCATTCACTTGAGTTTGTGTCTTCATGAAGTGCGACACCCTCAACATCAACTCCTCTTGTTCCTTCATGCAATTGAAAGGCCTCATTTAACATTCTATCAGTTTCAATCACTTCATTGACCTATGTTGTGTGGATGTACATCATGATCTCTCATACCATGCAATTCCATAACTTGATCATAAGCGAAGTTAGAAAAAGGGAAAATGCCACAATGCCCATGTATTCATATATTTTGAATATTTTGATCAAAGCAGAGTTATTAAAAAGGGGAAAATGCCACAATGCCCATGTGTTCATATATGGTATTTCATGAGTTTTGTTGATCTTATCTTCCCACCATGGTATTTCTCACATGGGCATGCATATGAAGAAACACCTAACCTATTAGATTCAACATCATTAGCATCATGGCAGCTTGAATTAGTCAATATTTGATGTTGATCCATGTTCGATATTCTATTATAGTGAAAGACAAATATCCACATGAATTTCGTGACAAATATAACTTGGTTCTTCATAATTAGAGCAATTACTTCAAAAAGTTTTAAAATGACTAGAAGACAGACCTAAAATATACACATTCAAACATTGTTATAAGAAAAACCATGTTATAAGAACATGGTTCGCCAAACAAGTTATAATAACATTGTTATAAGACCATTGTTGATGTCAACCTTAGATTTTGTTAGTTAAGCATAGAACAAGGATTTAGGCCCTTGGTGGAAGGATGGAGGATAACTATTTTAACTCAATGGTTAATTATATTCATTATAGTATTGTTATTCTTAATCTTGAGGGGCTGAAAATTAACTCTTCGCACTTTATCAAGCCATTCTGACCTGGTGCCTATTTTATTCCTATTATTCATAGTTAGTCCATAAAAACACTATTTTCAAAATCTTAATGTCTCTTTTAAATCATTCTTCTTGTATTTAAGGTGCAACCTAACTTATAAACATAGATCTTAGATCAATAGAGAAATGGTATTGGATATGATAGAAGTAAGAGACTATTATTAAAGCATTTAACTAAGAGATAGTAAATGGTGTATGGTCTCCCATTGTAAGAAGAGTGTTTGCAATAATAGATGGAAACTTTATTTTGCAATAACGGATATTTATAAATTTCACAACTATCCTAAGGTGATGGTATATTATAGGGATCCAAAGTTCACTAGAAAATTTGGCAAGAGTTGTTTAAGCTCCATGGCACCAAATTAGCCAAGTTCTTCTTATCATCCACAAGCAAAAGGTCAAACAAAGGTTTTGAACGAGTTCCTAGAAGGCTACCTTCATTACTTTGTTGCCAACAAATACTTACAATGGGTTAAATGGCTACCAATGGTGGAATGATGGTACAACACTTCATACCATACAACCTCCAAGATGAACCCTTTTGATGCACTTTATGGTATGCTCCACCAAACCTTAACACTTATATTCATATAAGCTCTAAATTTCAAATGGTTGCAAATCATAGACAAATGTTTGCAGTACCTTGACACCTCATAGGGACAATCAACATAAATTTAAAAAGAAATATTTCATTTGCAGGTTCTTTTAGCTCTTTAAAAACTGTAGTACACTGCTTTTAACAGGGACTTTATTAATTAAAAAGATCCATAACGATTTTTGGTGCATTGCTTGACTTTTGTCTATCCTCTAGCACTTTTTAGGCTATAACTTTCCTTTGTATCCGCTATTTTGTGCTTCCTTCTTCATTAGTCTCAACTTGTTTCATTAACAATGTTATGGAGTTAAACAAAGCAGTCAACATTCAACCATTAGCAAGATCTCTTAACTCAAGAATTCATAGAACACCTATTTAAGGCAAATCACATTGAACTCAGTGTACATATAAAAATAAATACATATTGCATATGACTGCATCAAGCTGTTTAGGGAGCAGCATGGGCTACTGTCATACAACGAGGTGTTATAGATATACTTCACCAATTCCCAGAAGTTTCTACTGCAATACATACTCGAGCCAAGAAAACATTCTCTCCAAAAACAGTAAGTGGGCTAGCTTGAATTTTCAAGGACTAAAAATAAAATTTATAGCTAATGAAGTTCAATCTATTACAATGAAGTTGTATATATTACAATGAAGTTGATGCTGTTGATGTGCAATGATTCTTCCCCAGCAGAATAATTATTACAGTTACATCATCATGATACTTTCTCCTTCTGCCAACAGGAATACTTATCAACTTCTCCATGCTCATACCTGAAAGCGACCATCCAGAGATCAGGATAAAGAAAATATTATGGGCTTGTGTACTGAAAATTAAATGCTAACAACCAAAGAAAGCTTGAGCTCTCTATGATAATAAAGGCCTAGGTTCCTAGTTTCCCCATATATAAACCCTGGTGTTTGGGCCTACATAGTTCATACAGGAGATACCACTCTGCAGAGTAGAATCATGAGCACAAGGTGACTGAATTGCTTCCGACATAACACCAAAACCAAGCCAACACTATTGATTTTTTATCATACTATTTGCTGTAAAAGAGTGCTACACATGAAAAGGGCTTCAATTGATTTAAAAAACATATTCAATTAGTCCACTGGGGAAACCAAAAACCATGGAAATAAATTGTAAATAAGGATCTGAGAATATACAGTGAGGCTTATCCAGACTTCTCAAATATGAAAAATAATCAAGTTCCTGAGGGTACCTGCATTTTCTGCGGCTCTTATCATGAGCTGTTCTACTATGTACTTGGCTGGATCACCACTAGGGTTTTCCAGAATGAATGAATCGACAAGTTTTATGACTTCATCGTTGCTGAAAAAATCAAACAAACCATCACTGCCAACTACAACAAATCGATCATATTCTGAGACTCTGTGAATGTTCACAGATGGCTGGGTGCGAATATATGGGGGGCTAGATAAATTACGAACTCTTAGAATACCCATCAGGACATCGTTCATTTTATTCTGTACCAAAACCACAAAAACATAATTTGTCATTTTCCACCATATCAAAAGGTTCAGAACATCTTAACAAAAATGCATAAACCTAATATCAGATTAAAGACAAATATTCAAGGAATACACTATGCCAAAATCTTACCTTCTTCAGATAACCAACTCCAAAAGCACGAGTTAGCTTCAATTTGCCTTTCACTCTTCCCCCAACAATTATTAAGGGATCATCAGGATGTTCATCCAAAAGCTGTCTTCTTTGTGTCTCATCATCAACAGTATGACTTTCTGTAAGTTGTACAGATTTCAAAGAGTCATTATCACTATTATTAGTGGAATGGTCACTTGTTGCCAAAACAGCTCTGCTGTCCCCTAAGTTTAGTGTGTAAAGATCCTGACCATGCAGAAGCACCACCAAAACACAAGATCCAACTGTCACTAAATCGGGACGATCTTCCATCTCTTGTTCAACCATATACATAAAGTCACTTTCAGCTTGAGCAAGGGCAAGTTGCAGACATTTAGTAACCCCTTCCCTAAATGACTCAGTTGAAAGTTTCAAAGAGTTAGCAGCCCCTTTTCTAAATAACTCGGATGAAGTTTCTTGCATTGTACTTCCCAAAATCTCATTATTCTTGACATCAATTAAATTTGGTGAAATGTATTCTCCGATATCATTGCCTTTAGGTAATAGCCCAGAAAGGTGTGTCACACCTAAAATATCTGCATTGCGAGCTTCTTGCTGTTTCACACGCCATTCTAGTAAATGCAAATAAAATCCAATAGTTTCATATAGGGTCCCAGCCAAAAAATCTGCTGCATCACGACCATTGAATCCATCATACACACCACAAAATAGCCATCCATTCTCCTCTGAGCATACAGCTTGAACACGGTCTTCTCCAGCAGCTCCACCAGCCATTTGAACATCAGCAGCATTCAGAAAGCTTGAAGTCTCTATTCTAGTAGGAGCACTCATAGATGCCAATATACTTTTCTCACCCTCAAGCATGTCATGCTGGGTAGATAAGCTACCACTCATTGTGGAAATACTGTTTTGAGAAGAAGATGATGAAAATTCTAACCTTGACAATGAGGGAGAAGATGCTAGTCTCCTAAATGATCTAGGAGAATCTAAACCTGGCAAGATTTCCTCCCCAATCAACCCATTACAAATCCTGGTATTGGCTAATGTTGCATTTGCACCAAGGGCAGCACCAGACAAACAAGAAAATGAACTGCTCCTGTTGTGGCAGTTTGGATTATTAAATTTTATGTCAGAAGAGACTTCAACTTCATGTGAAGGCCTACAGACACTAATTTCTTTCTCATTGCACTGGTAACCAAAGCTAACACTAAGTTCAGTTTCATTTTTTCTATCCACTTCTGGCATATCCTGTGGATCCTGTGGCAGGGAATCACATAGACTTTTATGTTCCTTGGGAGCACATACTTTGATGTTTGTCTCAACAGATAACTTTGCTCCCATTTTTAGATCAACTCAAGTTGGCTTGAAGAAGCAATAATCCAAGAAAATATTTGGTAAAATGCTGAAAATACATGCAGAAAAAGAATGAGTTAACATTAAAAGAGATTTAACTGATTTTGGCAAAAAGAATACTCTAAAAGTTATTAATGAACAACAAGAAATCTAGTGTAGGTAGCACAACTCGCTTCAGTCAGAAAACCAACAACTATCGAAACTGATACTATACCATACATTGAAGTTTGAATATATTAGGCAGAACCCTACATATTTACTATCAAAAGGGGGCCCTCTTCTCTAGAAGATCTACTTAACTCAAATTTCTAAGGCACTTTCACTTTTCCAAGGACTTCCACAAAAACCATAAAGCCCAACTAACAGAGACAACACAGACCCTAGCATGACTTTTCAATGGAAGAAAATATATGCTCTACAGTATGCTCTATATAAATTGGTTGCTAGCATGACTTTTTAACAGTATGCTCTACGTCACTGAGTGAATGAAGAAAATATAGCATACTGTTTGAAATAATCCAGCCAAAACCCTGTGTAACACATGCAATTTTGGAATGTTCAGAAGGAAAACCAGCTTTCCAGTATTTGGAATAATGTTTTCTGCCATATAATATGACAGATTTTCAAATTCTGAAACACCTATAGTTACATGTAGTGTTGTCAGGAAACGGAAAGCAGTCCTTCCCAAAAAAATCCTGGGAGCAAAGTGGTCTCTGGAGCGTTCTGTACACACATGTGTGCATGTGCGCCCACAGTCCTGGGAATGGTCATGAGAGCGGCTTGGAGAAGGGGTGGGAGTGGCAGACCCTGGAGAGGGTGCAATTCCAGAGTGAGATAAGCAGGCCCCGGAACACTCCCATGCAACACTGGTTACAGGAATGATTATTTCCAAGTATGTGGAAAATTCCTTTGTCTTTATCCATAAGGATGAGCACTATCACCAACTGAACATAAAATGTGAAGTGGGACAAGTAAAACAACCTTCATAACATACCAACATTCCTTGTTTTTTCACCCTTCTCTGTAGATCACCAAATAATGGATGACAATCAAGACGACAGGATGTAAACTAATGGTATAGAATATAGGTGGCCATGGACCTACATCTCATAATATAAATAAAAAAGTGAATCATCGTGGCTTTGTCATAAAAAATATTACATTTTCCAGCTCTCAGTTAAGGGATGTATAAGGCTGTATGGCAGAAGTCTTTCAGAGTTTCATGCCATTGTTTGTTGCTTTGAATGTGGTAGAATTTGCCTATGAAAAATAAAGTGGAAACAGTTAAGCATATTGTGTAGAACTGTAGGGTTGTCAGTTTTATGGACATGGTTTAAAGGATTCTTTTTGTTGACCCTCTTTATTTGAAAGCAGCTGTTTTTGAATAAATGGATGATCTGACAGGTAGAAAGAAGTGTGTAGGATGTGACCAGATTGACAGGCATTTCCTTCTTATGAAAAAGCCAGTATTGACCAACCTTTCATAAAGCAGCTGATCCGGTTCAGTTGGGAGAACCAACAGCTTTAAGATCATAATTGGTTATGCAGCTCTTATACAGGATGGATATTTTCAGGAGAGATGTAGATTCTCAAGGTTTGAACCGAAGCAGACATGCTTGTAGTTCCATGCTCATCTTGTAGGGAGGAGGGGGTACCTGTGTGACTTTCCTTTGAATTAATGATGTATCATTCTTGATGTACTTTTCTATCGCTTAGTAATGAAATGTCTGGTGTATTTTCAACC
>JZKD02S1696337.1:19441-40222 GCA_000966675.3 Picea glauca
TCTTTGACCACATATTGGCTCTAATTTTCATATGTCTTGTAAATATTTTGTTGTTGTTTTAGGACAAACAACAGTTCAGGAACTTCTTGTTGATTTGTTACGGTTGTATTTGCAATTTTAGGTGTTCTAGCATGTAGTTTTAGTAACCAATAGTTAGCACATGCATACCAAAATAAATACAACAAACCTAGACATATTTATAGCTGAAAATAAGAATATCTAAAATACTAACACACATCATTTTGTACACAGGTATTTTTGGTCAACATGACCCTGGATAAAACCCCCCTAGGGAAAACTAGTTTGGGATATATGTCTATATATGAGGAGAATGTTGGAAAACTAAGAGGGGGGGTGAATCAGTTGTTATTGTGCTTAAACAATTATGCCCATTTTAAAATCTTTACAGAACACTCAATGGTGATCATAATAACATAGGCAAGTAAGCAATAGACTATTCAACATCAATCACACACATGAAATATACAAAGACGGATATATCCTAAGGAAACCCATAAAGGGAAAAACCTCTTCTTCTTGATAAAATAAGTAATATTTATTTTATGTACATTATAATTCTTAAGAGCACTAGCTCCTTTTGAGGCTACCACCTTTGTTTTACAAGAAGCAACTTGCTCAGAGGACCAACTCTCTACTTTCTCTAGCACCCACTAGAAGGAAGCACGAACTCCCTGGTTTCTCTAGCACCCACTAGAAGGAAGCACCAACTCCCTGGTTTCTCTAGCACCCACTAGAAGGAAGCACCAACTCCCTGAGTGTTCTAGCACCAACTTCCAATTACACAGGCACCAACATGTATAACAGAGAACAATAGTTCTCCCTTGCACCACCCTACCACCCTGGTTTTTCTGGATGCAACCAGATGGAAGCTACAACTCCCTGTGTTCAAGCCCCCAATTAAAAATCTGAGGAAAACAGTCATCCCTAGCACCTCCCTACCACCCTCAAATATAAATCTTTGCTTTTCATAAATTTATAAGAGTGATACAGTATTTATCAATGGCTTACGAGTCTCATCATTGTTTTGCTACATTGTTCTTCTCTGCTTTCATCAGTGTCTTCCTGCACATATCTCTTGCGCTTTCTGTTCTTCTACCTTTTATGCTACGTGCACCATGTCCATTCTATCTGCTATGTCTCTTCTATGCATTGCAATTGTTGCATACAACCTTCTTCTACTCACATGAATCATACTCAATAGCAGCAACCGTATCTTCTCTTTTCTACATATATTTATCATGCCAAATCCTCTACCAGATCATCCATGTGACTCATCGTATTATTTGGTGGTTATACAGAGTTTGTTCGTCATCAGTGGCTTATCCTAATATTCTTTTCCTTCTCTGACAGTGTGATACTTTGTCTTCTTTGTCACATTTGAGCTTATCCTCTTTGTTGCAGTTATAGACTTCGACACTTTTCCATCTGTCAATTATCTCTATGATCAATATTCATTTCACTGGCAGTTACCTTGAGGCTCTTCAGCGCTTCTAAGCCCCTTCCTTCACATGATCACTGGCAGTGACCATACGCCTAGTCTTAATGAGCGCTTGAGCACTTTATCAATTCAATGGCCACGATTCATTCTCCTGAAATGGACGATTGTCGTAACTTCAACATTTCTCCCTTCGAAGCTTTTGGGTTTCAAACCTTTCAAAACTTTCGAATCAAAATTCATGAACAGATCGGATGGTTTACATTCATTTCGTGAAAATGGATCAATTGTCATATTTGATTCTTACAAGGCTTAATCTGATGGCCAGGACTTAATCAACTGTTCAGATGGACGGCCACATTTTACTCTAGTTCTATGGCTATTATACGTACGTTATCCTTCCACTGTATCTTGATCAATGGTTGAGAGTGCACCTAACATCAGATCGACAGTCGAGATCTCCTTCGGGTCTCCAGACTTTGGAGATTTCAACTTTCAACTAGAAATCCTTGAAGTGAGATTTCTCTGAAATATCAGATCAGATGACACATACTTCCCTTGACGATCAACAGTCGATATCTCCTTTGTGTCTCCGGACTTCGGAGACTTCAAATATCAAGCCCCTTCTTTCTTCCAGAGTGATGTCCCTTTGTTACGTCACTTGATGATGTGTCATAAGCCTAGTATATGTCATGTGTCACTAGGATTTGTGATTTCCACATACCTGAAATGTCGAATCAACATGACACTTTTCATTGTCTGATTATGTCATGTTTCCTTGTTGATGTAGTCTTGCTTACATGGATCCCCATGTGGAATATGTTCTTCTCCTGGGTCTAATGGTTTTCTAACTCCCAATGTATCTTAGATCGACGGTCGAGAGTGACTTTGGACCTTTTTCCTTCAGGACTTCGGGACTTTTGAAATTTCTTGGTGGTGAAACTCCTGAAGCAATTCTACTGAAGTGACGTAACTTTCTTATGTCACTTGTTGACATGGCACAAGCCAATTTCCTCTTGATGCTTGTCATCATGTGATTATGTTGTGTGTATTCTTTGACGTGGTTTGACACATATCCTTGTTGATGTGGTCTGATACATGTCCTTGCTAACGTGGTCTACCAACCAACAGCCCTGATCCAACGGTCATTGTATGTCTTCCAAATCCAACGATCCTTATTCATTTCATATTTTCGGGCTTCGAGTGTTTCCAATATCAAACTTTATGAAGCGTAACCTCCTCATATCTTTATATATGAAGTGAATATTGTTCATTGATCAGGATCTTAGATCAGCAGTTCGATCTTTCTGTAATGCATCTCTTATGGTGTATCCTATCCTTCCACTTGGAATGATCCAACGACTGACTGAAATTTGCATTTCATGAATTTCAAGTCTCAAGCTCTCCAGAGTGTAACCTCCTCATGTATTTAGATCTAAAGTGAATCATGTTCGTTGATAATGAACTTAAATCGACAGCTCGATTTTCCTATGATGTGTCTTTGCTATCTTATCTTGTCCTTCCACTCGAAAATGATCCAATGGTTGACGGAAATTCGCATTTTATGAATTTCAAGTCTCAAGCTCTCTAGAGTGTAACCTCCTCGCGTATTTACATACGAAGTGAATCATGTCTATCGATCATGAACTTATATAGAAAACTCAATCTTCCTGCAATGTGTATTTGTTGGCTTATCTTGTCCTTCCACTCGAAAATTATCCAACGGTCATGAGGACACTCGAATCAGATCAATGGTCGATGATGATTGTGGAACCATGACTTGCGAGTGATTTAACTCAACACCCAAACTCCACAATTTGAAATTGTGCGTTGTTGGTGAGTCAACCACAATCGTCGATCTTTGAAGCTATAAGAACAGACAGTCCCGACTAGTTACGGGATTGGAAAAAGCACGATGTCCAATTCTCCTTTCAATATCCGCAATTCATCCCTACCGTAGATTTGGTGATTGTACATCCGACGGTCACGATTTATTCTGACTTGAACTCATTGTTTGTTGGATTAACCGCAATCATAGATATTTGAAGCTATGAGATATGAATATCTAGACAAATTGGGGTATTGTAACTAACAAGTAGTTTAATTCAGCTTTCTCTCCCCGCAATTCATCCCTGTCGTTGATCTAGCTTGCAGATCTGACGGTCATGATTTGATATGAGTTTTATTGCGCCATCTATTCTAAGCTTCTGATCTTCATTCGTTAATTCTCCTAATCTTCAATCTCCATTCGCTTATGTATTGTGATTTCCTTTTTGAGTTGTGATCTCTGCTTTATGTTTTATCCTCCTCCTGAGCTTACACGGCCTTTTGCTCTGCCTTTTTTTTCTTGCCATCAATGAAAAGCGCACTCTTTCCTACAAAACATGCCAACAATCTCCCCATTTGGCATCGATGGAAACCCTCAAAGGCTGGGCTAGTCTGTTTGGACCTCCAACTGTAGCTTTCGAACCACTCCTTTTCTCCCCCTTTGACATCAATGTCAAATAAAACATGCTCCCCCTGAGTTGTTGTAGTATGTTTCGGAGGTATCATATATTCAACCAAAACATACTCCCCCTGACAGGATGGATTATCTTATTTGAGTCCTGCAGAGTATTTGTATCTAACTCATAGTATTCTCCTTTTGATTCTTGGACATGTTCATCTTCAGCTTCACCTGTGTCCTCTATAGAAGACTCAATATTGCTCACCTCTCTTACTGGGAATCCTTCATCAACCTTTTCTTGTCATAACTGAATGACTCCCCGTGTCCCTCTTCTCTAATCTTCTATTACAAAAACTTCATTTTCTTCTATGATGCCTACAATCCAAGGCTTTTCTGACCATATTCATCACAAGGAAAAATAATAACCGTTATAAACACTCTCATACCTCCTTTGATTCATCCATGAAGGTCCCTCTCTTCTAAACTTACTTTGAGGTGTCTGAGTAGCTTCTGGGTGTCCTTATTGATATGATCTTCTAAATATTGTAGTATTTCTTTCATTCTTTGAACATGAAGAACCTAAGTCATACCTACTTTCCTTTTTTACAAATGAAGGACTTGCATCAGGTTTCTTAAGAGTATTGATTTCTTCCTTGGTGTATCCAACACTAGATTTTTCATTTGGTGATCTCTAACTATCCAAGATCTCATCCAGCATCACGGAACTATTCAAGAAATTGATTTGGGTGTTTGACTTCTCAACCTTCCTTCTAAGATTCACAACTTCTGTGTTCAGCTTATGACATGATTCTTCTTCTACTTCTTTTTTTCTTGCATGGGAGGATTCAAAATCAACATCGTTATCTGTCCTTATGCATTTTGACACCACTTGTCCTGATTTTACAGTTTTTTACCTTACAATCTTCTTCAAAGGTCACATTTCTTGTTTTTCTTTTAATTATAGACAAAATCTTATCCTTGTCTCCATTCATGTGCTTGGAACATCCATTCTCTATATTCCAGGAGTGCTTTTGTTTTTGAGTTGAAAGTATTAGACCACATTTTTCACTATCTTTCTTTTTACATGTGTTGGCATTTCTAGCAAAGAGCTTTATCCTTGGATCTGCTTTGTAATTCTTCAGATGGAAGTTTGTAGCTTTGTGGCCAATGTTATGACAGTTATAGCATTCAAGCTCATTGTTCAATAGGTCAAAGTGATTGTTGCAACATTGTCTACTCATTGATTGTTTATTATTTCTTGACCTCCTCAGCTGCATGTCTCTAAACTTAATTTGACAATTTTCAATCTGTGGTTGTTTGTTACTTGGTTGTCTCATTCTTTGTTGTGGAAGATATTTATTCCTTGGGTGTCTTGATTGCTCATGTATAAATCTTAAGGAACAATTTACAGATTTGTGGCCAAAGTTATAACAGTAGAAACAATATCCATAGAAAAAATTTGTGTACCTGGAAAATGGTTGTCTTCTTTGAGCAAGGCGATTTCTTCCATGTTGATGATTTCCTTGAGCAGAGGGTGTATTATTTTTTTGATATACAGATTTAGTTCTGGCACATTTTTCTTTACTCCTCCTTGGCGGATGATTATCTTGCTTTGTTTCTGCGGGTTTGTTGTTGTCATTGTTGTAGAGTTGACAAACTTGATGGATTTTGTGTTGCTTGGCTGACCACTACTTGATCCCTCTTCATAACCCAAACCAGTTTTCAACTTTGGATTACTTTGCCGATTCATAATGGTGGCTAATCCTTCTGAGGCTTTGTTGCTCGATAGATTCTGGTGATACAAGGCTTGAAACTTCTCCAACTCTTTCCTAGTTTTCACTACTTCTTCTTCCAGAGCTTCACATCTTGCCTTCTTTTATGATAATTGTTGTTTTATAATGTCTTCTATTTTCTTTGCCTCTACTAATTCCACTTTTAGTAAAACAAAGTCTTCACTTGGTTCTTTACCATTATTTTCAAACTACATCAACAACTGTTTATGTTTTCTCTTCTTAAGTCTGAATCTGTCAATCTCTTCTAAAGCATTGATCAGCTCTCCTTCCAAGTCAACCACAGCTTCTTCATTATTAACATCACTTCATGTGCTTTGATTATCATAATCCTGTTTGGCTATAAGCACAAATTCATTAACCTTATCTTCACAGGAAGAGTCACTATCTGTGTCTTCTAAAGCTTCATCATTTTTTACACAAAAAAAAAAAATCGGGTCGGGACCGCATTGTATTTAGGTGGTTTTTCGGCACATGGTTTCTTTGCCAATGGTTTTCTATTTCCGATTAAGGAATTAGCGTTTTGGACTAATCCAGGTCATTGGGTTAGGGTTTTGGATGTCGTTGGCTCCTATATGTATTTTTTATTGTAAACATTGTAACACAATCAATGAATATAGAATATGTTGGTTTTCCCGGTTTGGGTTTCCAGGGGAAAAATCTCTGTGTAATGTTTGTATTTTCCATTGTATATTTTCTGTTCTTTTCTGAATATCTATTTGCAGTAGATATTGTACAAGGTTAGAATTTACAAAGTTTTCCTCTACATATGGTATCCCTCTTCATATATGGATTGATCAGGATTGTGGCTACACTTTCAGGCAGGATGATCGGGCTGATGGTTTCTCTCTCCAGCAGGATTTCCTCCCCCCCAACCATCTCCTTGAATTTTATTTTGTGATCGATTATATATTGATTTACGCACATGATTATTTTTTGTTGGACTTCTCTATGTTGTTTCACATGATCAAACACAGGGGGGGATACTTTGATGAGATGATCAACTAGATGTATTGGTTGTATGACTTCATCTGACATCATCTATCACATGATCTTCAAGGCCCCAAGCTCCCAGGTAAGTATGTAGGTCATATTTCTTTCCCCTGCATTTTCATCTTGATTTCTCATGTTAGTTTAGATGCATTTCAATTTCATTTTTCTCTACTTGCATATTGATTCCATGATTAGTTTAGAAATTTWTGACAAAATGTYGAAATTTTACTTTTCTAGATTAGTTTTCTTTTTGGAATTTGATATATATAGATAAAGAGTGATAGAACCATCCTAGATGATCTGATCYCTTTTTCTGATTTTTGGTAGRCACAGTTCTACCAAGAGATGTTSTAGTTCTCATGCACTCTACAGAGAGAACATGTCCCCAAGTAAGAGCCAAATGTTATCTCCATTTTTTTGATAACTAAGGATATTTTATCTTGATTCCCTCAGGTTACATRTATGGAGTGTCGAGAGACTACATGACCAGGAGTATCCTTCTTCCCAGATGGAGATCCTTCTCACCACCATAGAGATCGAAGATTTTCAGATGGCATCCACTACACCAGCTAGCTTCTGAAAGGCAATGGGCCTTTCTCCATGAGGTACGGTCAATATTATGGTAATAATCATTTCAATATTTGAGTCATTTAATTATGTTGTATCTTAGATTTATTTATATTTCATGATATATGCTTGGGCACTATGCATTTTTCCTTGCTTCACCTTGGTGGTTGACATTGTGCCCTGGTAAGTGGTCTTCCTTAGGGATGGGTTTGCTACTAATAACTCCCTTGAAGAGCCATCGTACCATTCTCGTCCATACTTACAAATTTCCATCAATATTTCCCCGAATTCCTTATCTCTTGGGATTTTATGGTGTATTGACCCAAGAATGGGTTGTCCCTCATTCTATGGGAAGAAGAGGCTGAAGTGAAGATTTTCCAGGTCCTATCAAGCTACCAACTGGGTCTATCTTTGACCATATATTGGCTCTAAGTTTCATCTTTCTTGTAAAGGTTTTGTTGTTGTTTTAGGACAGACAACAGTTCAGGAACTTCTTGTTGTTTTGTTACAGTTGTATTTGCAATTTTAGGTGCTCTAGCATGTAGTTTTAGTAACCAATAGTTAACACATGCATACCAAAATAAATACAACAAACCTAGACATATTTATAGCTGAAAATAAGAAGATCTAAAATACTAACACACATCATTTTGTACCCAGGTATTTTTGGTCAACATGACCCTGGATAAAAAAAACCCCGGGGAAAACCAGTTTGGGATATATGTCTATATATGAGGAGAATGTTGGACAAATGAGAGGGGGGGGGGGTGAATCAGTTGTTACTGTGCTTAAAAAATTATGCCCATTTTAAAATCTTTACAGAAAACTCAATGGAGATCATAATAACACAGGGAAGTAAGCAATAGACTATTCAACATCAATCACACACATGAAATATAATGAGACAGATATTTGTTGAGGAAACCCATAAAGGGAAAAACCTCTTCTTCTTGATATGATAAGTAATATTTATTTTCTGTACATTATCATTCTTAGGATCACCAGCTCCTTTTGAGGCTACCACCTCTGTTTTATAAGCAGCAACTTGCTCAGAGCACCAACTCTCTAGTTTCTCTAGCACCCATTAGAAGGAAGCACCAACTCCCTGGTTTCTCTACCACCCACTAGAAGGAAGCACCAACTCCCTGGTTTCTCTACCACCCAGTAGAAGGAAGCACCAACTCCCTGGTTTCTCTACCACCCAGTAGAAGGAAGCACCAACTCCCTGGTTTCTCTACCACCCACTAGAAGGAAGCACCAACTCCCTGAGTGTTCTAGCACCAAMTTTCAGTTACACAGGCACCAACATGTATAACAGAGAACAATAGTTCTCCCTTGCACCACCCTACCACCCTGGTTTTTTTGGATGCAACCAGATGGAARCTACAACTCCCTGTGTTCAAGMACCCAATTGAAACTCTGAGGAAAAAATTCCTCCCTAGCACCTCCCTACCACCCTGAAATATAAATCTTTGYTTTTCATAAATTTATCACAGTGATACAGTATTTATCAATGGMTTACAAGTCTCAYCATTKTTCTGCTACAWTGTTCTTCTCTGCTTTCATCATTGTCTTCCTSCATGCATCTCTTGCGCTTTCTATTCTTCTGCCTTTTATGCTATGTGYGCCATGTCCATTCTATCTGCTATGCTTCTWCTATGCATTACAATTGTTSCACACAGCCTGCTTCTACTCACATGAATCACACTCAATAGCGGCAACCGTATCTTCTTTGTTCTGTGTATATTTATCATGCCAAATCCTCTGCTAGATCCTCCATGCAACTCACCGTCTTCTTTGGCGATTATACAGAGTTTGTTCRTCATTAGTGGCTTATCCTAATATTCTTTGCCTTCTCTAGCAGTGCGACACTTCGTCTTCTTTGTCACATTTGAGTTTATCCTCKTTGTTGCAGTTACAAACTTCGAYACTTTTCCATCTRTCAATTATCTCTATGATCAGTCTTCATTCCACTGGCAGTTACCTTGAGGCTCTTCAGYGCCTCTAGMGATCACCCTGYAGCTCCTCAAGTTCTATGKCCGATACAATCACTTCGTTCTGGYAGTTATAAYSAGTCAATTATGGACTCTTTGGCTTCTAAKCCCCTTCCTTCACATGACCACTGGCAGTGACCAYACGCCTAGTATTAATGAGAKCTTGAGCACTTTATCAATTCAATGGCCATGATTCATTCTCCTTAAACGRATGAATGTCGTAACTTCATCATTTCTCCCTTCACARATTTTGGGTTTCGAACCTTTCAAAACTTTYGAATCAAAATTCCCGAATAGATCATACGGTTTACATTCATTTCGCGGAAATAGATCAATTGTCATATTTGATTCTTACAAGGCTTAATMTGACGGTTAGGAATTAATCAAACATTCAKATGGATGGCCACCTTTTACTCTGGTTCTATGGCTATTATACTTATGTTATCCTTCCACTATATCTTGATCAATGGTTGAGAGTGCACCCGACATCAGATCGACGGTCGAGATCTCCTTCGGGTCTCCGGACCTTGGAGATTTCAACTTTCAACTAGAAATGCTTGAAGTGAGATATCTCTAAAATATCATATCAAATGACACGTACTTCCCTTGACAATCAACGGTCGATATTTTTCTTCGGGTCTCCCGACTTCAGAGATTTCAACTTTAAACTAGAAATCCTTGAAGTGATATTTCTTAGAAATCTCAGATCATCTGACATGTACTTCTCATAACGATCAATGGTCAAGATTTTCCTTCGGCAATTTTCACGTTCTCTCCATCCACAAACTTCCGAATTTGTGGATCCACTAATGCATTTCGATTTGGATCAACGGTCAATATCTCCTTCGGGTCTCCGGACTTCAGAGATTTCAAATCTCAAGCCCCTTCTTTCCTCCGGAGTGATGTCACTTAGTTACGTCACTTGAGGAGGTGTCATGAGCCTAGTAGATGCCATGTGTCACTCGTATTTGTGATTTTCACGTACCTTAAATGTCAAATCAACTTGATACTTTTCATTGTCTGATTGTGCCATGTGTCCTTGCTAATGTATTCTTGCTGACGTGGATCCTCATGTGGAATATGTTCTCCTCTTGGATCTAACGATTTTCTAACTCCCAGTGCATCTTAGATTGATGACTGAGAGTGACTTCGGACCTTCGTCCTTCAGGACTTCGGGACTTTTGACATTTCTTGGTGGTGAAACTCCTGAAGCAATTCTACTGAAGTAACGTAACTTACTTACATCACTTGTTGACATGGCACAAGCCAATTTCCTCTTGACACGTGTCATCATCTGATTATAAAGTGTGTATTCGTTGATGTGGTTTGACGTGTATTCTTGCTGATGTGGTCTGACACACATCCTTGCTGACGTGGTCTGCCGACCAACATCCCTGATCCAACAGTCCTTGTATGTCTTCCAAATCCAACGGTCCTTATTCATTTCGGATTTTCGAGCTTCGGTTGTTTCCAATCTCAAACTTTCTGGAGCGTAACCTCCTTTTATCTTTATAGCTGAAGTGAATCTTTGTCATTGATCAGGATCTTAGATCGGTGGTTCAATCTTTCTGTGATGCATCTCCTTTGGCGTATCTTGTCCTTCCACTTGGAATGATCCAACGACTGAAGGAAATTCGCATTTCATGAATTTCAAGTCTCAATCTCTCCAGAGTGTAACATCCTCGTGTCTTTAGATATCAAGTGAATCATGTTCATCGATCATGAACTTAGATAGACATAACGATCTTCCTATGATCCGTATTTGTTGGCTTATCTTGTCCTTCCACTCGAAAAATGATCCAACAGTCGTGACGACACTTGAAGCAAATCAACAGTCGACGATGATTGGGGAACCACAACTTGTGAGTGATTTAACTCGACACCCAAACTCCGTAATTTGAAATTGTGCATTGTTGGTGAGTTAACCACAATCATCGATCTTCGAACCTATAATATCGAATGATCTCGACTAGTTACGGGATAGGAAAAAGCGCGATGTTCAATTCTCCTTTCAATATCCGCAATTCATCCCTGTCATAGATTTGGCGATTGCACATCCGACGGTCACGATTTAATCTGACTTAAACTCATTGTTTGTTGGATTAACGACAGTCATAGATATTTGAAGCTATGAGATATGAATATATAGATAGATTGTGGGATTGTAACTAACGAGTAGTTTAATTTAGCTTTCTCTCCCCGCAATTTGTCCCTGCCATTGATCTGGCTTGCATATCCGATGGTATTGATTTGATCTGAGTTTTTTCGTGCCATCTCTTCTGAGATTTTGATCTTCATTCGTTAATTATCCTGATCTTCAATATCCATTCACTTATGTACCATGCTTTCCTTTTTGAGTTGTTATCTATGCTTTATGTTCTCTCCTCCTCCAGAGCTTATGTGTCCTTCTACTCCGCCTTTTTTTCTTACCATCAATGAAAAGCACACTCTTTCCTGCAAAACATGCCAACAATATCCCCCTTTGGCGTCGATGGAAACCCTCAAAGGTTGCGCTAGTCTGTTTGGAACTCCAACTATAGCATCCGAACCACTCCTTTTCTCCCCCTTTGAAATCAATGTCAAAGAAAACATGCTCCCCCTGAGTTGTTGCAGTACTTTTCGGAGGTATCATATATTCAGCCAATACATACTCCCCCTGACAGGATGGATTCTCTTAATTGAGTCCTGCAGAGTATTTGTATCTAACTCAGAGTCTTCTCCTTCTAATTCTTGGACATGTTCATCTTCAGCTTCAGCTGTGTCCTCTGTAGCAGACTCAATATTGCTCACCTCTCTTACTGGGAATCCTTCATCAACCTTTTCTTGTCATAACTAAATGACTCCCCATGTCACTTTTCTCTGATCTTCTATTACAGCAACTTCATTTTCTTTTATTATGCCTACAATCCAAGTCTTTTATGACCATATTCATCACAAGGAAAAATAATAACCATTATAAACACTCTCATACCTCAATTGATTCATCCATGAAGGTCTCTCTCTTCTAAACTTACTTTGAGGTGTCTGAGTAGCTTCTGGGTCTCCTTCTTTATATGATCTTCTAAATATTGTAGTATTTCCTTCATTCTTTGAACATGAAGAACCTGAGTCATACCTACTTTCCCTTTTTACAAATAAAGGACTTGCATCAAGTTTCTTAGGAGTATTGATTTCTTCCTTGGTGTATCCAAGACTGGATTTGTCATTTGGTGACCTCTAACTATCCAAGATCTCATCCAGGATCATGGAACTATTCAAGAAATTGATTTGGGAGTTTGACTTCTCAACCTTCCTTCTAAGATTCACAACTTCTGTGTCCATCTTATGACATGATTCTTCTTCTACTTCTTTTTTTCTTGCATGGGAGGATTCAAAATCAACATCATTATCTGTCCTTATGCGTTTAGCCACCACTTGTCCTGAGTTTATAGTTTTTTACCTTACAATCTTCTTCAAAGGTCACATTTCTTGTTTTTCTTTTACTTATAGACAAAATCTTATCCTTGTCTCCATTCATGTGCTTGGAACATCCATTGTCTATATTTCAGGAGTCCTTTTGTTTTTGAGTTGAAAGTATTAGACCACATTTTTCACTATCTTTCTTTTTCCATGTGTTGGCATTTCTAGCAAAGAGCTTTATCCTTGGATCTGCTTTGTAATTCTTCATATGGCAGTTTGTAGCTTTGTGGCCAAAGTTATGACAGTTATAGCATTCAATATCATTGTTCAATAGGTCAAAGTGATTGTTGCAACGTTGTCTACTCATTGATTGTTTATTATTTCTTGACCTCCTCAACTGCATGTCTCTAAACTTAATTTGACAATTTTCAATCTGTGGTTGTTTGTTACTTGGTTGTCTCATTCTTTGTTGTGGCAGATATTTATTCCTTGGGTATCTTGATTGCTCATGTCTAAATCTTAAGGAACAATTTACAGCTTTGTGGCCAAAGTTACAACAGTAGAAACAATATCCATAGAAAAAATCTTTGTACCTGGAAAATGGTTGTCTTCTTTGAGCAGGTCGATTTCTTCCATGTTGATGATTTCCTTGAGCAGAGGGTGTATTATTTCTTTGATATACAGATTCAGTTCTGGCACCTTTTTCTTTACTCCTCCTTGGCGGATGATTATCTTCCTTTGTTTCTGCGGGTTTGTTATTGTCATTGGTTGTAGATTTGGCAAACTTGATGGATTTTGTGTTGCTTGGCTGACCACTACTTGATCCCTCTTCATAACCCAAACCAATTTTCAACTTTAGATTCCTTTGCTGATTCGGAATGGTGGATAATCCTTCTGAGGCTTTGATGCTTGATAGATTCTAGTGATACAAGGCTTGAAACTTCTCCAACTCTTTCCTAGTTTTCACTACTTCTTCTTCCAGAGCTTCACATCTTGCCTTCTTTTATGATAATTGTTGTTTTTTAATGTCTTCTATTTTCTTTTCCTCTACTAATTCCACTTTTAGTAAAACAAAGTCTTCACTTGGTTCTTTACCATTATTTTCAAATTGCATCAACAACTGTTTTTGTTTTCTCTTCTTAAGTCTAAGTCTGTCAATCTCTTCTAAAGCACTGATCATCTCTCCTTCCAAGTCAACCATAGCTTCTTCATTATTAACATCAATTCATGTGCTTTCATTATCATAATCCTCTTTGTCCATAAACACAAATTCATTAATCTTATCTTCACAAGATGATTCACTATCTGTGTCTTCTGAAGCGTCATCATTGTTTACACAAAAAGAAAATTTTGCATCGGGACCGCATTATATTTAGGTGGTTTTTCAGCACATGGTTTCTTTGTCGATGGTTTTCTATTTACAGTTAAGGAATTAGGGTTTTGGACTAATCCAGGTCATTGGGTTAGGGTTTTGGATGTCGTTGGCTCCTATATGTATTTTTTATTGTAAACATTCTAACACAATGAATGAACATAGAATATGTTGGTTTTCCCGGTTTGGGTTTCCAGGGGAAAAATATCTGTGTAGTGTTTGTATTTTCCATTGTATCTTTTCTATTCTTTTCTGAATATCTATTTGCAGTAGATATTGTACAAGGCTAGAATTTACAGAGTTGTCCTCTACATATGGTATCCTTCTTCATATATGGATTGATCAGGATTGTGGCTACACTTTCAGGCAGGATGATCGGGTTGATGGTTTCTCTCTCCAGCAGGATTTCCTCTCTCCCAACCATCTCCTTGAGTTTTATTTTTTGATCGATTATATATCGATTTACGCTCATGATAATTTTTTGTTGGACTTCTCTATTTTGTTTCACATGATCAAACACAGGGGGAGATACTTTTATGAGATGATCAACTGGTTGCATTGGTTCTATGACTTCATCCGACATCATCTATCACATGATCTTCAGGGCCCCAAGGTCCCAGGTAAGTAGGTAGGTCATATTGATTTCCCCTGCATTTTCATCTTGATTTCTCATGTTAGTTTAGATGCATTTCAATTTCATTTTTCTCTACTTGCATATTGATTCCATGATTAGTTTAGAAATTTTTGACAAAATGTCGAAATTTTACTTTTCTAGATTAGTTTTCTTTTTGGAATTTCATATATATGGATAAAGAGTGATAGAACCATCCTAGATGATCTGATCCCTTTTTCTAAGTTTTGGCAGGCACAGTTCTACCAAGGGATGTCGTGGTTCTCATGCACTCTACAGAGAGAACAAGTCCCCAAGTAGGAGCCAGATGTTATCCAAATTTTTTGGATAACTAAGGATATTATATCTTGATTCGCTCAGGTTACATATATGGAGTGTCAAGAGACTACATGACCAGGAGTATCCTTTTTCCCAGATGGAGACCCTTCTCGCCACCATAGAGATCGAAGATTTTCATATTGCATCCACTACACCAGCTAGCTTCTGAAAGGCAATGGGCCTTGCTCCATGAGGTACAGGTCAATATTATGGTAATCATCATTTCAATATTTGAGGCATTTAATTATGTTGTATCTTAGATTTATTTATATTTCATGATATATGCTTGGGCACTATGCATTTTTCCTTGCTTCACCTTGGTGGTTGACATTGTGCCCTAGTAAGTGGTCTTCCTTAGGGATGGGTTTGCTACTAAGAACTCCCTTGAAGATCCATTATACCATTCCCAACCATACTTACAAATTTCCATCAATATTTCCCCAAATTCCTTATCTCTTGGGATTTTACTATGTATTGACCCAAGAATGGGTTGTTCCTCATTATATGGGAAGAAGAGACTGAAGTGAAGATTTTCTAGGTCCTATCAAGCTACCCATTGGATCTGTCTTTGACCACATATTGGCTCTAATTTTTACCTGTCTTGTAAAGGTTTTTTTGTTGTTTTAGGACAGACAACAGTTCAGGAACTTCTTGTTGATTTGTTACGGTTGTATTTACAATTTTAGGTGCTCTAGCATGTAGTTTTAGTAACCAATAGTTAGCACATGCATACCAAAATAAATACAACAAACCTAGACATATTTATAGCTGAAAATAAGAAGATCTAAAATACTAACACACATCATTTTGTACACAGGTATTTTTGGTCAACATGACCCTGGATAAAAACCCCCCCGGGGAAAACCAGTTTGGGATATATGTCTATATATGAGGAGAATGTTGGACAAATGAGAGGGGTGGGTGGATTAGTTGTTACTTTGATTAAACAATTATGCCCATTTTAAAATATTTACAAAACACTCAATGGTGATCATAATAACATAGGGAAGTAAGCAATAGACTAGTCAACATCAATCACACACATGAAATATACAGAGATAGATATTTCCTTAGAAAACCCATAAAGGGAAAAACCTCTTCTTCTTGATATGATAAGTAATATTTATTTTCTGTACATTATCATTCTTAGGAGCACCATCTCCTTTTGAGGCTACCACCTATGTTTTACAAGAAGCAACTTGCTCAAAGCACCAACTCTCTAGTTTCTCTAGCACCCACTAGAAGGAAGCACCAACTCACTGGTTTCTCTAGCACCCACTAGAAGGAAGAACCAACCCCCTAAGTGTTCTAGCACCAAATTAAAGTTACACAAGCACCAACATGTATAACAGAGAACAATAGTTCTCCCTTGCACCACCCTACCACCCTGGTTTTTTTGGATGCAACCAGATGGAAGCTACAACTCCCTATGTTCAAGCACCCAATTGAAACTCTGAGGAAAACAGTCCTCCCTAGCACCTCCCTACCACCCTGAAATATAAATCTTTATTTTTCATAAATTTATCACAGTGATACAGTATTTATCAATGGCTTACGAGTCTCATCATTGTTCTGCTACATTGTTCTTCTCTGCTTTCATCAGTGTCTTCCTGCACGCATCTCTTGCACTTTTTGTTCTTATTCCTTTTATGCTATGTGCACGATGTCCATTCTATGCGCTATGCTTTCTTCTACTTGCATGAATCATACTCAATAGCAGCAACCGTATCTTCTCTATTATGCGTATATTTATCATGCCAAATCCTCTGCCAGATCATCCATGCAACTCATCATCTTCTTTGGCGGTTATACGGAGTTTGTTCGTCATTAGTGTTTTATCCTAATATTCTTTTCCTTCTCTAGTAGTGAGACACTTTGTCTTCTTTGTCACATTTGAGCTTATCCTCTTTGTTGTAGTTACAGACTTCGACACTTTTCCATCTATCAATTATCTCTATGATCAGTCTTCATTCCATTAGTAGTTACCTTGAGGCTCTTCAGCACCTCTGGCGACCACCCTGCAGCTCCTCGAGTTCTATGGCCGATACAATCACTTAGTTATGGAAATTACAACCAGTCAATTATGGACTCTTTGGCTTCTAAGCCCCTTCCTTCACGTGATCACTGGCAGTGACCATATGCCTGGTCTTAATGAGTGCTTGAGCGCTTTATCAATTCAACGACCATGATTCATTCTCCTGAAATGGACGACTGTCGTAACTTCAACATTTCTCCCTTTGCAACTTTTGGGTTTCAAACCTTTCAAAACTTTCGAATCAAAATTCTCGAAAAGATCAGATGGTTTACATTCATTTCGTGGAAATGGATCAATTGTCAAATTTTATTTTTATAAGGCTTAATCCAATGGACAGGAATTAATCAACCATTCAGATGGATGGCCACCTTTTACTCTGGTTCTATGGCTATTATACTTACGTTATCCTTCCACTATATCTTGATCAATGGTTGAGAGAACACCTGACATCAGATCGACAGTCGAGATCTCCTTCAGATCTATAGACTTTGGAGATTTCAACTTTCAACTAGAAATCCTTGAAGTGAGATTTCTCTGAAATATCAGATCAGATGACACATACTTCCCTTGATGATCAATGGCTGATATTTTTCTTCGGGTCTCCTGACTTCGGAGATTTCAACTTTAAACTAAAAATCCTTGAACTGATATTTCTTCAAAATCTCAGATCAGCTGACACGTACTTCTCATGACGATCAATGGTCAATATTTTCCTTCGAAAATTTTCACGTTCTCTCCATCCACAAACTTTCAAATTTGTGGATCCACTAATGCATTTCCCTTTTGGATCAACAGTTGATATCTCCTTCGGGTCTCCAAACTTCGATGATTTCAAATCTCAATCCCCTTCTTTCCTCCAGAGTGATGTCACTTAGTTACGTCACTTGATGATGTGTCATGAGTCTATTAGATTCCATGTGTCACTCGAATTTTTGATTTCCACGTACCTGAAATGTCAAATCAACTTGACACTTTTCATTGTCTGATAGTTCCACATGTCCTTGTTGATGTAGTCTTGCTGACGTGGATCCTCGTGTGGAATATGTTCTTCTCCTGGATCTAATGGTTTTCTAACTCCCAATGTATCTTAGATCGACGGCTGGGAGTGACTTCAGACCTTCGTCCTTCAGGACTTCGGGACTTCTCACATTTCTTGGTGGTGAAACTCTTGAAGCAATTCTACCAAAGTGACGTAACTTGCTTACGTCACTTGTTGACATGGCATGAGCCAATTTCCTCTTGACGCTTGTCATCATCTGGTTATGTTGTGTGTATTCATTGACATGGTTTGACATGTATCCTTGTTGATGTTGTCTGACACACATCCTTGCTGACGGGGTCTACCGACCAACATCCCTGATCCAATGGTCCTTGTATGTCTTCCAAATCCAACGGTCCTTATTCATTTCGAATTTTCAGGCTTCAGGTGTTTCCAATCTCAAACTTTTTGGAGCATAACCTCCTTGTATATTTATATCCAAAGTGAATCTTGTTCATTGATCAAGATCTTAGATTGGTGGTTCGATCTTTCTGCGATGCATCTCTTCTGCCATATCTTGTCCTTCCACTTGGAATGATCCAACAGCTGACAAAAATTCACATTTCATGAATTTCAAGTCTCAAGCTCTCTAGAGTGTAACCTCCTCGGATCTTTAGATCTGAAGTGAATCATGTTCATTGATCATGAACTTAAATTGACGGTTCAATATTCCTGTGATGCGGATTTGCTGGCTTGTCTTGTCCTTCCACTCGAAAATGATCCAATGGTTTACAGAAATTTGCATTTCATGAATTTCAAGTCTCAAGCTTTCTAGAGTGTAACCTCCTCATCTATTTAGATCCGAAGTGAATCATGTTCGTCGATCATGAACTTAGATAGGCAGCTCGATCTTCCTGCTATGAGCATTTGTTGGCTTATCTTGTCCTTCCACTCGAAAATGATCCAACGATCATGAGGACACTCGAAGCAGATCAACGTTCGACAATGATTGTGGAACCACATCTTACGAGTGATTCAATTTGACACCCAAACTCCGCAATTTGAAATTGTGCATTGTTGGTGAGTCAAACACAATCATCGATCTTTGAAGCTATGAGATCGGATGGTCTCGACTAGTTACAGGATTGGAACAAGCACGATGTTCAATTCTCCTTTCAATATCTGCAATTCATCCCTGCCGTAGATTTGGTGATTGCACATCTAACGGTCATGATTTAATCTGACTTAAACTCATTGTTTGTTGGATTAACTGCAGTCATAGATATTTGAATCTATGAGATATGAATCTCTAGATAGATTGCAGGATTGTAACTAACGAGTAGTTTAATTCAGCTTTCTCTCCCCGCAATTCATCCCTGCCATTGATCTAGCTTGCATATCCGACGGTCTTGATTTGATCTGAGTCTTATCACACCATCTCTTCTGAGCTTTTGATCTTCATTCATTAATTCAACTGAGCTTCAATCTTCAATTGCTTATGTACTGTGCTTTCCTTTTTGAGTTGTGATCTCTGCTTTATGTTCGCTCCTCCTCCTGAGCTTACACGTCCTTCTACTCTGCCTTTTTTTTTCCATTAATGAAAAGCACACTCTTTCCTGAAAAACATGCCAACAATCTCCCCCTTTGGCATCGATGGCAACCCTCAAAGGCTATGCTAGTCTATTTGGATCTCCAACTATAGCATCTGAATCACTCCTTTTCTCCCCCTTTGACATCAATGTCAAAGAAAACATGCTCCCCCTGAGATGTTGTAGTACTTTTCGGAGGTATCATATATTCAACCAATACATACTCCCCCTGACAGGATGGATTCTCTTATTTGAGTCCTGCAGAGTATTTGTATCTAACTCAGAGTCTTCTCCTTCTGATTCTTGGACATGTTCATCTTCAGCTTTAGTTGTGTCCTCTGTAGCAAAATCAATATTTCTAACCTCTCTTACTGGGACTCCTTCATCAACATTTTCTCGTTATAATTGAATGACTCCCCGTGTCACTCTTCTCTGATCTTCTATTACAGCAACTTCATTTTCTTCTATGATGCCTACAATCCAAGGCTTTTATGACCATATTCATCACAAGAAAAATAATAATCATTATAAACACTCTCATACCTCCTTTGATTCATCCATGAATATATCTCTCTTCTAAACTTACTTTGAGGTGTCTGAGTAGCTTCTAGGTCTCCTTCTTGATATGATCTTCTAAATATTGTAGTATTTCTTTCATTCTTTGAACATGAAGAACCTGAGTCATACCTACTTTCTCGTTTTACAAATGAAGGACTTGCATCAGGTTTCTTAGGAGTGTTGATTTCTTCCTTGTTGTATCCAAGACTGGATTTGTCATTTGGTGATCTCTAACTATCCAAGATCTCATCTAGGATCATGGAACTATTCAAGAAAATGATTTGGATGTTTGACTTCTCAACCTTCTTTCTAAGATTCACAACTTGTGTGTCCATCTTATGACATGATTCTTCTTCTACTTCTTTTTTTCTTCCATGGGAGGATTCAAAATCAGCATCATTATCTGTCCTTATGCGTTTAGCCACCACTTGTCCTGAGTTTACAGTTTTTTACTTTACAATCTTCTTCAAAGGTCACATTTCTTGTTTTTCTTTTACTTATAGACAAAATCTTATCCTTGTATCCAGTCATGTGCTTGAAACATCCATTGTCTATATTCCAGGAGTCCTTTTGTTTTTGAGTTGAAAGTATTAAACCACATTTTTCACTATCTTTCTTTTTCCATGTGCTGGCATTTCTATCAAAGAGATTTAT